>PYDT01001616.1:12500-23044 GCA_004837865.1 Musa balbisiana
TGTGAGATAGTGATAGGCATATTTTATCTGAACAATGAACGAAGCAATGAGTTAAGTTAAAATTAATGAGTTAAAATTGAAGAAAAGAAATTAAGTGGGGTTCTACCCCCTTTTCTGTTCTGTCGGACCAATCACTGCCTGAACTGACGGAGTCCTGTACCTCCTTTCGCTATATAAAATAGTATGGGATGGTTCATTCATGAACCATCAAATCCAAAACAAAATTCTATGGAATCATAACATAAAAGTAGAAAAGAGTGTTCAGATCTAGTCATATCATTAGATTATATTGACAATTCCAAAAAACTACTCATACTATCATCATAGTATGATGACAGTTGGGCGGATATGCCCCTATCGTCTAGTGGTTCAGGACATCTCTCTTTCAAGGAGGCAGCGGGGATTCGACTTCCCCTGGGGGTACTACGAAAGGAAGTTGATCATGGATTATCAATAAGCCTAGAAGGAATTCTTCCTGGGTCGATGCCCGAGCGGTTAATGGGGACGGACTGTAAATTCGTTGGCGATATGTCTACGCTGGTTCAAATCCAGCTCGGCCCAAAAATTCGCCGCTCCATGAATATGATATAACCAATGATATAACCAATTTGTCCCCCAGAAACAAAAATACCTGATCCGTAAAAGAGAAAGAGTCCATTTTTGTTTCTCTATCCATGTTTTTCTCATTCGTTCTGATCTTTTCTTTCTAACGATCTAGATTCATAATACTTAATCAAAGCAAAGATTATGAAAGGAAAAATCGTTTTTTCTCAATGAAAGGTTGATTATCCATTTTTGGCAATAAAAAAAAATAAACACAGGTTACTAGTAATCCGTGTCACTTTCACTATAGTCCATATCTATGTGTTCTATGTGTATATGATATCGTGTATATGATATCAGTTAGTATATCATTCGTGTCTCTGTTACAACGCGACGAAGAAAATGTTTTTCTGAAACCATTAAGAATATGTATACCATACACCTCGCTGGGATTGTAGTTCAATTGGTCAGAGCACCGCCCTGTCAAGGCGGAAGCTGCGGGTTCGAGCCCCGTCAGTCCCGAACTAGGATCCGACCGATGAATGGAGAAATGAATTTCTCTATTTTCCGTGAAAAAGGAGACAGGGAGCAAGATCTAATCCCCAGTGGAGATCCTTATTTCTTTTGTTTTTCATTTCGCATTTATCATCAGACAAATACAGGAATTTCCATTTATTCCACTAGTGCCGAGTGATAAGGGAGAGACATAACATATATAGATTCGTACAATCGGTGGTATTCCTATATTTAGTATTTTAAGAGATACTCGTCTGACTTTCTTTTTCGATTTTCTTGATAAATGAAATAGAATAGAGTGCTCCTATTTTTACCGAGAGTACATACGCAAATTGTATTCGTTTATTGTACAATACATAATGAACTTAACATAATTACCTCGACAGAGTACTTGTCAGGTTAAACGACAACCCTTTTTAGCTTCGACTTTGTTTGTGTATCCTCAATGACTAATTGGAAACAATCTATCTCATTCTCATTTAAATTGCACACTTAATTTTTGATGTATGCCTTCCAGTCCCAATCGAAGAAAGAGATACTAATCAAATAAAAGAAAAGACCAAGCAACGTTCCTTTTTATTAAATTTGTTGGAATTATATTAGATCTTTTATACTTAACCCGTCCTTTTTCCATCTCACTTCTACTCTTTGGATCTGTGTGTGATTCATAGAATACCAGTCATATAATACCTCATAATTGTATGTACATAATTGTATGTATAAGTATAACGAAGGAGGAGTATATAAGGAAGACGGTAGGGTTATTTATAGAAAAGAAAAAGTGGAAAAGGATGCAAATTCAATGGGATTCTTTATTGGATCAGGAGTCCCATTTCAGATTTAGTATGGATAAAGGATCTTCCTATGTTATACTATTCAATTCTCGACGATGAATCGATTTGATAGATCAGATATTGTTATTCATAATATTGATCCGATTCAGTATCATCAGGATGCAATTCATCCCATTGAATTTAAAGGAATCAAATTTCTCATCTCTATGGGATTAGATCCCGAGTTATTGCGAAGTAAAAAAACAATGAGATTATGGAAGTAAATATTCTCGCATTTATTGCTACTGCACTGTTCATTCTAGTTCCTACTGCCTTTTTACTTATCATCTACGTAAAAACAGTCAGTCAAAATGATTAATTTGACTGAAACTTGATTTATTAGTTCTTATCAATGATTGAATAAATGAAAGAAACGGATTCAAACTCCAAGTCTTAAATGAAATGATCTGTCTGGAATCATAAGTATCTGAGATAATAAGTATCTGAGATAGTAGTATCTGAGCCGAGATAGTATGGTATAGTATTTATTATCCTATTAATGATTTTCATAGAAAGTTGTACTGTATACAGATATAGGCTTTTATATAGAGAAAGCCTATATCTAGGTCAATATACAATATGTATGTACATAGATTAGATGTATATCTAAATAGTACATCAAAATAACAGTCCAATTCTATTATTTTTTTGGCTACATTTACTTGTGTGGATTTCGATCAATTCAAAATAATTGAAGGCCAACTCTTCTAATTCCTGGTTTTCTTAGAATTTATATATATATAGGTATAGGTCCCGAGATCTATCAAAGGAATCAATGGAGCAAGACAAAAATAGTATGGGCATATTCTACTATAAATTAAATTAAATAAAAAAAAGATAAAAGAAAACGAAACCAAAGAAAAGAATCTTTTTCTTTTTTTAGATTTCCCATCTCAAGAAGTCATTGCTTGATCCATTAACAGATGATCTGCGGAGTTCTATTCCATGATAACTTCTTCAGATTTGAAAAAGAAGTAGATTAATAGAGTAGACCTTCCCAATTTTTTATGCTTAAACATGACATGAGATGAGTCAAAAAAGCATAAAAAAATCTCTAGGAGTCTAAAAAAAAGGTGAAATGCGCGATATGTGGATCGCTCAACGGAAGAAAGATCTAATCTTATTATGTGTAGAACCTCTTTGGACAACAACTAGTCATTTCCAATAGAAAGTATGTATTGTCGTAATCTAATATAATTAGAATAGCGGAACGGCTTTCTCTTCTCTTAGAACAGTAAAAGTAAAGAAAGAGGGAAACAAATAAAGAAAAAAAGAAAAAACCAATTTCAGATTTTTTCTTTTTGTAATATCCATAATTCTGGTAAGAGCTGGTTTATCAAAATAGAATATTTAGGAAGAATTCGGTTGGAAAAAATTTCCTATCATGCGTAGATTTAGGTTTCGAAATACAACTATAGTAATCATTCATTCTTTGATCGAATGGTTATTATTCATTATTGTATTTTCTTATTCATTACTGTATTTCAGTATAATTTTGAAACAGAGACATTCTTTTTTTAAAGCTTTGCAAAACGATCAATTAAACAATTGATAGAATTCAATTACTCAATCGATTACTCGATTAGTAGTACCCCTAGAGTCCACTCCTTCCCCATACTACGAGTGAGAGGGAAAATGTAAAGACTACCATTAAAGCAGCCCAAGCGAGACTTACTATATCCATATAAATTATGTCTCCTATCTCTATGAAGGAATTATTCCATTATTGATCAATAATCATAGTGGAATCAATGGCACAGAGTCAAAATGGAATTCTGACTTAACTTAAGGCTATTGATGAACCAATCCAATGAATCTACTCGTAACAAGATTATAAGATTTCTGGTAGAATCGGGAAGCATTAAGCATAAATACAATACACACACCTTTTCTCGGAAAATGAAATAGCAAAGGAATACTCCTATCCCAATGGAACATGTAGGAGTACTAAGACCTATTGTTTGTTACCCTTTTTCATAAGCAAAAGACATCAAAATATACCATCAAGATAGATAACTATCTATCAGATACCTCTATTTCCTATTTGATCTAAGCCTTACTGTTTTTTTTGTGAAAGAATGGGGAGACACCATCACCAGTATTACATACATTCTTTCTTTTTTTCGTAATCCCCCTATCCTACACGGGCAAAGAAATTTTTTTGTTTCTTCAACTTTTACTTTTACTCTTTACTCAATAAGAGCCGACCAACTATCCTGATTGAATGTTTGAGTACTCAGAGACTCTCGTGAGTCTGGATACAAAGTATCTTCAGTCCTTTCCACAACTTCTAAATTGATTTCCCATCAGCCTATCCAATCGAATTCCAGACAGAGTCAGTAGACACAACGGTGGTAGTGTAAGATAATTAGGAATTCTTGATAGTCTTTCGTACAATCTCTTCTTCAATCCTAGTAGCAAAAATGGAGTGTCCTTTAGGAACCTTTGGATACCAAGATTTCCGACCTCTTACTTTCGTAGTTTTGAATCCCAGAATTTACTTTCACTATTTATTTATTCTATTTATAACTCTTTATTTATTCTACTTTTATTTATTCTACTTATAAAATAAATGTCCGAACCAATCATAATCATATTAAAATCATAATCATATTAATAAGTAAGGCTTACTTCATCCCTATTTGTACCGGTTTGGGCCACACCCAAAGCCCGGATTTTGAGAAAAAATTGACTTTCTTTAAAAAAAATTGACTTTCTTTAAAAAAAATTGACTTTCTTTAAAAAAAATTGACTTTCTTTAAAAAAAATTGACTTTCTTTAAAAAAAATTGACTTTCTTTAAAAAAAATTGACTTTCTTTAAAAAAAATTGACTTTCTTTAAAAAAAATTGACTTTCTTTAAAAAAAATTGACTTTCTTTAAAAAAAATTGACTTTCTTTAAAAAAAATTGACTTTCTTTAAAAAAAATTGACTTTCTTTAAAAAAAATTGACTTTCTTTAAAAAAAATTGACTTTCTTTAAAAAAAATTGACTTTCTTTAAAAAAAATTGACTTTCTTTAAAAAAAATTGACTTTCTTTAAAAAAAATTGACTTTCTTTAAAAAAAATTGACTTTCTTTAAAAAAAATTGACTTTCTTTAAAAAAAATTGACTTTCTTTAAAAAAAATTGACTTTCTTTAAAAAAAATTGACTTTCTTTAAAAAAAATTGACTTTCTTTAAAAAAAATTGACTTTCTTTAAAAAAAATTGACTTTCTTTAAAAAAAATTGACTTTCTTTAAAAAAAATTGACTTTCTTTAAAAAAAATTGACTTTCTTTAAAAAAAATTGACTTTCTTTAAAAAAAATTGACTTTCTTTAAAAAAAATTGACTTTCTTTAAAAAAAATTGACTTTCTTTAAAAAAAATTGACTTTCTTTAAAAAAAATTGACTTTCTTTAAAAAAAATTGACTTTCTTTAAAAAAAATTGACTTTCTTTAAAAAAAATTGACTTTCTTTAAAAAAAATTGACTTTCTTTAAAAAAAATTGACTTTCTTTAAAAAAAATTGACTTTCTTTAAAAAAAATTGACTTTCTTTAAAAAAAATTGACTTTCTTTAAAAAAAATTGACTTTCTTTAAAAAAAATTGACTTTCTTTAAAAAAAATTGACTTTCTTTAAAAAAATTGACTTTCTTTATAGAACTACAGATTCTAAAAATAAAGTATCGATAGGCTTATCCTTTTGCCTCTCCTTCTCCGGGGACAGAATTCGTCGAGTTAAATCAGCAGAATAAGAAATCCCAAGTTTTTGTTGATCAGGGCGACACCCAGATTTGAACTGGGGATAAAGGATTTGCAGTCCCCCGCCTTACCACTTGGCCATGTCGCCAAACCAAATTCGATCCAAATAAGATAAAAAATAGATTTCTGGTCAAAGACTTAAAAATTAAGGGCAAATTGGAACCATTAACTATTTGTTTTGTTGTTTTGAATTAGTGAAAGGTTCTTCAATTTGTATCTCAAATTGTTGCGTTTCCTTAATGGCATAACAAAATCAAATTGATTTATGACTAATCAGTATCAATATATTTTCAATAATCAATCTTTTTCAATTTCAATTATAACAATATAAATTATAACAATATATATGTGTATATGTAAACCTCAAAACAGAAATTGTTACACAGATACCGCTCTTATGTACATATCCCATATCCCTATAGAGAATCGTCATGCCTTCTTTTTTCATTTTCTATATGCAATAGAAAAAATAGGAATTATGATATAGTGCGACCTGACTTCTGTTGCCACAAGTGAAATTACGATAAAAGATGTGATATGCGGACAGGTAGATAGCTATATTGGCATGCACTTAATAAATATTACTCCTATTACGCAATTCAATCATATTCTATATATTCTACTAGCAAAAAAATAATTCGAAATTTTTTTTGAACATGAAATGAAACTCAAATAAAATTAAGTATGCTAAAAAGGGAAACTCTATATTGTTCCTGTCTTTCTTTATCTCATTCATAGAGATTCAATTTCATCCTGAATCCATTTATTTTTTTGGTACCCAATCAATCTGATCGTTATATCATAATAATAGGTGATCGTTATATCATAATAATAGGTAGAAATTGAATCATAATAATAGGTAGAAATTGAATGAATTTTTATATTCTATATAAGACTCCATAAGTGTAAGTGACAGAATTTTTCCGGGAATGCTTTATCAATCCATTTCCATTTGTACCTGTCGCAAATTCGAACTTGCGTCGAAAATGCTCTTCATTCCTCTGTCTCATTTCCGTTCATACGTATGAAATACATATATGGAGTTGGCTAAAATTTCATGTGATTCAGTAAACAGAATATACATTCCATCATTGCTAGATCGATCCGTATGGTTCGATAAATAGTGAGCTAATAATGGGATTTTTCAATAAACAGGAAACTTAAGATTAAGATGCTCCGGAATGATGGAAATGAGGGAATGTCCACAATACCTGGATTTAGTCAGATCCAATTTGAGGGATTTTGTAGGTTCATTAATGAGGGCTTGACGGAAGAATTTCATAAGTTTCCAAAAATTGAAGATACAGATCAAGAAATTGAATTTAAATTATTTGTGGAAAGATATCAATTGGTAGAACCCTTGATAAACGAAAGAGATGCTGTGTATGAATCACTCACATATTCTTCTGAATTATATGTACCCGCGGGATTAATTTGGAAAACCGGTAGAGATATGCAAGAACAAACCGTTTTTATTGGAAACATTCCCCTAATGAATTCCCTGGGAACCTTTATAGTAAATGGAATATACAGAATTGTGATCAATCAAATATTGCAAAGTCCGGGTATTTACTACCGTTCAGAATTGGACCATAACGGAATTTCTGTCTATACCAGCACAATAATATCAGATTGGGGAGGAAGATCGGAATTCGAAATTGATAGAAAAGCAAGGATATGGGCCCGTGTAAGTAGGAAACAAAAAATATCTATTCTAATTCTATCATCAGCTATGGGTTCGAATCTAAGAGAAATTCTAGATAATGTTGTTACCCTGAAATTTTCTTGTCTTTCCCGAATGATAAGGAGAAAAAAAGATTGGGTCAAAAGAAAATGCTATTTTGGAATTTTATCAACAATTTGCTTGTGTAGGCGGGGATCCGGTATTTTCTGAGTCTTTATGTAAAGATTACAAAAGAAATTTTTTCAACAAAGATGTGAATTAGGAAGGATTGGTCGACGAAATATGAACCGGAGACTGAATCTTGATATACCTCAGAACAATACATTTTTATTACCACGAGATGTATTGGCTGCTGCGGATCATTTGATCGGAATTAAATTTGGAATGGGGTACACTTGACGATATGAATCACTTGAAAAATAAACGGATTCGTTCTATAGCGGATCTGTTACAGGATCAATTCGGACTGGCTCTTGTTCGTTTAGAAAATGCGGTTCGAGGAACTATATGCGGAGCAATTCGGCATAAATTGATACCGACTCCTCAAAATTTGGTAACTTCAACTTCATTAACAACCACTTATGAATCGTTTTTTGGCCTACATCCTTTATCTCAAGTTTTTGATCGAACTAATCCATTGACACAAATCGTTCATGGGCGAAAATTGAGTTATTTGGGTCCTGGAGGATTGACGGGGGCGAACTGCTAGTTTCGGATACGAGATATTCATCCTAGCCACTATGGACGTATTTGTCCAATTGACACGTCCGAAGGAATCAATGTTGGACTTATTGATCCTTAGCCATTCATGTGAGGATTGGTCATTGGGGATCTATAGAGAGTCCATTTTATGAAATATCTGAAAGATCAAAAGAGGCCAGATAGTTTATTTATCACCAAATAGAGATGAATATTATATGGTAGCAGCAGGAAATTCTTTGGCCTTGAATCGGGTATTCAGGAAGAACAGGTTGTTCCAGCCCGATACCGTCAAGAGTTCCTGACTATTGCATGGGAACAGATTCATCTTAGAAGTATTTTTCCCTTCCAATATTTTCTATTGGAGCTTCCCTCATTCCTTTTATCGAGCATAATGATGCGAATCGGGCTTTAATGAGTTCTAAATATGCAGCGCCAAGCAGTTCCGCTTTCTCAGTCCGAGAGGTGCATTGTTGGAACTGGACTGGAACGCCAAACGCTCTAGATTCGGGGGTTTCCGCTATAGCCGAACACTAGGGAAAGATCATTTATACTGACCCTCACAAGATCATTTTATCAAGTAATGGGGACACTACTATAAGTATAATATTCCATTAGTTATCTATCAACGTCCACAAAATACTTGTATGCATCAAAAACCTCAGGTTCCGCGGGGTAAATGCATTAAAAGGGACAAATTCTAGCGGACGGTGCGGCTACAGTTGGGGGGAACTTGCTTTAGGAAAAAACGTATTAGTAGCTTATATGCCATGGGAAGGTTACAATTCTGAAGACGCAGTACTAATTAGCGAACGTCTGGTATATGAAGATATTTATACTTCTTTTCACATCCGGAAATATGAAATTCAGACTATGTGACAAGCCAAGGACCTGAAAGAATCACTAAGGAAATACCACATCTAGAGGCTCATTTACTCCGCAATTTAGACAGAAATGGGGTTGTGGATGCTGGATCTTGGGTAGAAACAGGTGATATTTTAGTAGGTAATTAACACCTCAGACAGCAAACGAATCGTCGTATGCTCCAGAGGATAGAGTATTACGGCCATACTTGGAATTCAGGTAGCCACATGCAAAATACACTTCCTCTAAAAGACTACTATAGGCTGAAGAGGTCGCGTTAATTGATGTGAGATGGATCCGGAAAAAGGGGGTTCCTGTTATAATTCGGAAATGATTCGTGTATATATTTCACAGAAACGTGAAATCCAAGAGTGATAAAGTAGCTGGAGACATGGGAATAAGGGTATCATTTCAAAAATTTTGCCTAGACAAGATATGCCCTATTTGCAAGATGGAACACCTGTTGATATGGTCTTCAACCCATTAGGAGTACCATCACGAATGAATGTGGGACAGATATTTGGTGAATGCTCGCTCGGGTTAGCGGGGGATCTGCTAAAGAGACATTATAGAATAGCACCTTTTGATGAGAGATATGAGCCAGAGGCTTCGAGAAAACTAGTGTTTTTCCGAATTATATAAGCCAGTAAGCAAACAAAATCCATGGTATTTGAACCCGAATATCCGGAAAAAGCAGAAGATTTGATGAAGAACAGGAAATCCTTTTGAACAACCTGTTCTAATAGGAAAGTCCTATATTTTAAAATTAATTCATCAAGTTGATGATAAAATCCATGGACGTTCTAGTGGACATTACGCAACTTGTTACACAACAACCCCTTAGAGGAAGGGCGAAGCAAGGGGACAACGAGTAGGGAAATGGAAGTTTGGGCTCTAGAGGGATTTGGTGTTGCTCATATTTTACAAGAGATGCTTACTTATAAATCTGATCATATTAGAGCTCGTCAAGAAGTACTTGTGCTAACGATCATTGGAGGAAGAGTTATCTAACCCAGAAGATGCTCCAGAATCTTTTCGATTGCTCGTTCGAGAACTACGATCTTTAGCTCTAGAACTGATCATTTCCTTGTATCTGAGACGAACTTCCAGATCATGGAAGGAAGCTTTGCTCTGAATGATCAGATTTCTATTCCTATTATTGACC
Source organism: Musa balbisiana (assembly GCA_004837865.1). NCBI lineage: Eukaryota > Viridiplantae > Streptophyta > Magnoliopsida > Zingiberales > Musaceae > Musa > Musa balbisiana. The sequence continues at coordinate 22,549 of PYDT01001616.1, forward strand.
GTATAAACATCAACAACTTCGAATTGGACTAGTTTCTCCTCACAAATAAAGGCTTGGGCCAACAAAATTTTACCTAATGGAGATATAGTTGTAGGGTTAAAAGCCCTATACGTTTCATTATAAACCAATAAACCAGAAAAGATGGATTGTTTTGTGAAAGAATCTCTGGGCCCATAAAAGTGGAATTTGTGCTTGTGTAAATTATCGAGTGATTGGAGCTGAAAAAGAATACCCGAAATTTGTGAACAATGCGGGGTGGAATTTGTTGATTCTCGGATACGAAGATATCACATGGGATACATCAAACCCGCATGTCCAGTGACTCAATGTGTGGTAGTTTTGAAGTCTTCCTAGTTATTCTCGCGGCATCTTTTAGATAAACCCCTTAAGGAATTAGAGGCCTAGTATGTAAATTTGAACAAGCCCTGTAATACTATTAGGTCGGCGACCCCCAGTATAGACATTATCATATGGTGGAACAAAATAAAGCTTGAGC
>PYDT01000074.1:0-23035 GCA_004837865.1 Musa balbisiana
CCAAAGCTGCGAGCACTTACTGCCCTTTAACTCTAAAATTCTTTCTAAACATTTCCACAATCCTGACTAGTATACACTTCCAAGGACAATTTTATCTGATGCAATGCGTCACATAAGAGCTAGCACCATGTTATGGATTATGATCGGACACCATAATTGTTTGGATACTTATCTGGCAACACATAAAGATATAATAGCTAAAGATCTATGTTCCCATAATGGCCCCCCATATTGTATAATACTCGATTAGTACTTGCCCATGATATTTTTGTCTCAACCTGATGAAGAAATAAATTTAATTTGATCGATTTAACAATTCAATAGAAACCTACTGCACAGACGTCGGGGCACATTTAAGCAATTATAGGGGTTAGGCAACCTGAAGGTCTGATCCAATCCCCCACAATATCCACCCCGAAACACCAATTTTTAGGGAAATGAATCTCCTCCTCCTATCCCTTAGTGTAGCACCTTCAGCCTCCTACTTACTCTTCTAAAAGATCTCATTTATGGCAAAATACACCAATCAAATTACAATAAGAACAACTCAAATCACACACAGGCAAAGCAAATTCAAATTCAGCAAATTGAAATTTTGAAGAACGCAACAAATATCAAAAAATAGATATCTGTATAAGAACTATGGATTTCTCCTAAGGATTATGATATGCCTTCTTATTCTATTCTTACCCTTGATATGCGATCTTTGTATGATTACTCTTGAATCCACGTCAAGGGTTTTGCCATCTCTTTCTTTGTATGAAGGCCATGCTGTTTTTTTATGAGAAGCAACTCTTGTGAATGCTAATTTTTATAATGCTTTTGAGATGCTGATTTTGTTCAAATATAAAGAATTTTTGAATCATTTGACTTTTTTCAAATTGAATGATTTTGAATCGATTCTGAATTTTTCTAATGAATTTTGGAATGAATGCTGAATTTTTCTAATGAATTGTGGCTGCATGCTAAATTTTTCTAATTATTTTGGGGGGATCTTTTAATAGTGATTTTGTATAAGCTGATGAATGCTAAGGATTGATCTTAATAGTGATTTTTTAAATCCAAATGGTCGGCTTAAAGTCGCATCTCGTTTTTGTTGATGACCAAAGGGGAAAGAATGAGTTAAAAGATTGAGGAATTGTATCAATGTGATAGCATGCCTTATTTGAATTCAAAAGGGGGCTTATGTTAATGCAAATTTTCTATGCATCGATAGATGACTTATATGAATTGACAAGAGCTTGTCTTAATGCAATGTCTTAATATGTCATCGAAAACTCCTTGAGAATATCGCAGGTTTTTAGATTAGTTAATCATATTAAATTATACCTTACATTTATATCATAAGATTTATTTTGAAAGTTTCACATCTCTTGTCGAAATGATTAATTGTCTTTTAACATTTGACTTGAAAATAATTTTCATAAGCTTGAATTTATATAAGAACTACGAATTTCAATATTTGCTCATGCTTATTAAGAATAATGATAAGTTAACGGATAGCTTTATCGTTTAGGTTGAATTCAAATAGATTGAATTCAAGTATTTTTATATTATAGTATTGCTATAGTAAGAAGTTATGTTTAACTCCATCATCGATTGATTGTCATCATCAAAAAGGGGGATATTGCTGACTCTTGGATTTTGATGATGAATCATTATGTTATTGACTAATCATATTATTAAGTTACGCGTACATGAGGGGAAGGCAAGGAGAAGGAAGGGGGGGATTAACCCCCTACAATAGCTTGAAGACATAAAGCAGTCTAACGGAGTCAGTTTCGAATTGTGTTCGAGAGTCCGTCAAGAGTCCGAGATTCGTCAAAAGTGCTGTTGGCACCAATCGAGAAGAAATCGGGGACTTGTCAAAGTTTTCGGAAGTACGCTAAAGAGATCGTCGGAGGTTCGCGAAATCACCGAACAGGTTCGTTACTTGCCAAGACTCGCTGAATCACCACACGATCAGGAGCCTTTTGGTAAGTTCCTTTTGGACTGAAATCCACGGAATTAGCAGATCCGCCTGAAGATCCCCGGAAGATTACGCGAAAAGAAAACTGCGACGTTGCCTTAAAAACCCTGCTGGACAATGTCTTAATTTCGAGTTTTACTATAATTAGGGGTTGGATTAAAGAGTTATCATCGAACCTAGTTATGGGGCCAATGGGGCCATAATTGAAACTATTTGGCCAAATTTGGACCCACCAGTGACTTCGTAAGGACGGCGATAACTCCGCTGGATTGGTGTGCACCACCTAGAACCCGCGGGATAAGCTGTAACCGTTGGACTAGCAGTGGCCCGCCCAGCAGCCCCAGGTCCACGTTGCACCGCCTAGCACCTGAGAGTTTCCGGCTGCACACACCATACACTATCAGTATCCAACACTTAGAACGGTGGCACCGCCCTATCGGGAACCCAAAAGAATTCAAAAATTTGGAGCCCAAATTTGAATTCTCTTGGGGCCTATAAATACCCTCATTTCTCAGTAGAGAAGACAACCTTTTTTATAGGTAAGAGATTGAGATATCTTTAGCAAAGTCTTTATCAATTCTGTTTTTCAATAGCTTAAGTGTTCACCTCCCTCTTTCTCTTTCTAAAAATTATGATAGTGTGAACCACTTGTGATAGGTTGTAAGAGTATATTTGTCCTTTCCCTGCAAGGGATTTGGCTGTGGAAGTTGGAAGCCTCATTGAAGAGTGCGTCGCAAGTGGATGTGGGTCATTTGACCGAACCACATTAATTTGGTCTGTTTTTTTTTTTTCCTTGAATGTGTTAGTGTTTACCTTTCTGAAATCCGTTATTTATTAGCAGCAAGCTTTCGGTTTTTCATCACTTCTAACTTTACCAAGCTACCCTTGCCATTATTCATTCTTGAATCGAAATCTCTACGCATTTATGAAATCATTTTCAAACTTACAAGTTTAAATCCGCTGCACTATCCACCGCCCCCCCCCCCCTCGTATAGTGCCACTCCGCTCCTAACATTGGCCAGAAGAGCATACAAATGTTGAAGCTGTGTCATTGTGTGACATGTATGTTTTATTTGGTCAAAGGTTTTTTGATTGAAGTCAGTATGATCAATTTTAGTCTGTAGTTTGGTCGAAACCAGCGACTTACAATAAACTCACTGGGCTTGAATTAGGATAAATTGTGCCTATGAGAAGGCCAAAGTAGTGGCCTAAAACAGCCTTGGTGGTGGTACCACCAGTCCAAACGGTAGGACCACTTGAGTCTACCGACATACTATTTTTCTTTTAGCATTTCCAATGGTGGTAACCACCTATGCCAATTTAGTAGCAACCTAGTTTTGCGTAGTATCACTAATGCCACAATGAAAGGGCTAGGATCATACGGCACTAGGGAGGGGTGGGGTGTGATTAGGGGTTTCAAAATTTTGATTTGAAGTTTGATCGAGAAACCCTGTATCGGAAATGCATTTAACTTGGAATGTGATTAAAAATGTATCCACTAATCAGTTAGTAATAGTAAGAAAAAGGATAAAGCGAAATTCAAATTCAGATTTAGTGGTTCAGTCATCCCGCCCTATGTCCACTCTCAATTCCTCTTCCTTCGAGCCCACTAGCTTTCACTACCGATCTTTCTTAATGGGAAAAGATCATTACCTTTGTTATAACTCTTTCCTCTTTTACCAGCTTTAGGAGAAAACCCTTATACCTCTATTTTATAAAAGACGCCCACACACTCCCCTTAGAATACCTTCTAACTTAAGGAGGAAGAACTCACACTTTTCAAGAGTTTATAACACTTTCAAATTACAAGCTTTTCATTCCTTTTGTCTTGTTGCATCAAGCCAGTCTTAGTGGGTATTTATAGGCCCTAAATGGCATAAAAAATATTGCCAAAAATTCAATCCCCTAGTTTTCCGGGTATTAACTTTACCACCTGCTTTCACAGGTGGTACCCTACCTACGTATCTAGTACTATTCCTAACACAGGAGCTTTGGAGACTATGTTTTGGTGATTCCACAGTCTAGGTGTTACTATCTTCTAACACTAACATACTACTATACCTTAGTGGTACCACCAGCGATTTTCTTTTCTTAAAAAGTACAATTTGACTTTCTAGCTCACACGCGTACACCGCTTGTCCTAGTAGTGTCACCGTCTAGCTACCCCAACCTTAGGTCCCTAAATTGGCTTTCCAATAGACTCAATTCAACTTTAATTTAGGCCCAATGGTCTCCTAATCAAGTTGGCATGGTTACACTTCAAAACCAACTCAATTAGACACTTAAACTACTTCAACCTAAGACTCACACTTCATCCTCAAGCCCTCCTACTTGTGTCTACATGTCTTAATTCATCGACCACTAAACTTCGTTTCAACTGCCGACACATTGTACTTTTCCTTCAATGTATTACCCAATCCTTGGCATGTGACCTCCTACACCATCCCTAGCTTCTTAGTGAATGCCTTATTTTTTTGGCCTGATGCTCGTCTATGACTATGTACTCTATCCACCATTTTGATTCCCCTACCTTAATGATTTACCTTTCCATGATCAAAGTTTCTCCTATGTCCTTTATCTCAAATGCTTATTAGTTCATAAACTCATCAATTAATTTCATCATCAAAATTCGTGATTCAACACTCTTTTTCCTTTTAAATAATGACAACCATTTGATGATGAAATTTTAACTAAACTCCCTTTATCTATAGTTTAGTATTGAAATAACTCGAATTTAGACAATGGATAACCTCAAATGCTAGTCTTTGATTCAAGTTGAAGCAAGTTTAATCCTAGTGACTTTCTTTGCAAATGTCATATGGAACACATTAATAGTTTAAAATATTAAGCATACATCATAATTTCAAATCATAATACCTTTAGATTTTATTGCTGTATAATTCTAAATCATTAAAGAGGACAGTCAACTTCCTCCCCCTTTATCATCAACAAAAAGGAGAAATGTGTAAGTGTTTATTCTCTTTAAATCAGCTATCAAGTTTTGCTTCTCTTTGAAAGGTGCAAGCTAGCAAGTTTTTTACTTCTCTTTGAGATATGCAAGCGACTAACTTCTTTCTTCCCCTTGCATTAGAAAAAAGAAGAGAAGGAACAATGGTGTAATTTTTCCTACCTTACATCAATTTCCAATTCATAACACTGAAAGATATATAATATCAAAGATAAATTTAAATATGAGAATCAATTTGAGATGGAGTATAAAAGTCATAAACAATGAAAATCAAGATATGATCCATTTGAAAAAAAATGCATATGAGAAAAGTTCAAGCAATTTAGAAGATCAATATGCCTAATTCTGTTCTAGTACAATTAAATTATTTCTCAATTTACTGATTTAGTAAAAATATTGCTAATTGATATTTTGTGCATTGAATCGAAAGATATATCATGAGTATTAATATGAAATCGCTAATAAAGAGTTCTAATATCAATATATTTCGTCCTATAATGTGGAATGGGGTTCTTGTTTAAATAAATTTTATGATTATTATCATTTTTATAAGGATTGATTTCAAAGTAAATTTCCAGAGTCTTCCAGTACTTTTCATCCAAATTACCTTATGCCCAGCATACAACCTACTGCTATATATTTTAGGCCACCAGTTAATAGATAATGTATAGAATTTTGTTTCTTGAAAACTAAAAAGCAAGTAATGACCTAGAAGTTGACATATTCCAAAGGTACTTTTTCAATCTATTCTCTATCCTACAAAGTCCTCATTAGCCTATGCACTCAAATCCTAGAGATGGATGTTTCTTTTAGAACCTAAAACTTTTTTTTACTGCTTTAAAAGTAAGATATTTGGGATTGGATTGAAATCGCATACAGCCCACCTTACACATTATATCAATTCTAGTTGTAGTAAGATCTAGTAAGCTATCTATCAGATCTTTATGTCTTTTGATCAAACATTCTCCGTCATTATCCATATCTAATTTGGTTAAAGACTTATTGTTATGTTATGCCCTTACACTATCCACGTGAAAATATTTAAGTCGATTCACAGTATACTTAGTTTAACTAAAAAAAGTTCATTCATTCACTTAGTTGCTTCATGTGTAATTGTAAAAAACATATCATTCATCATTACTCATTTCAAATTCTTGTGGGGGGGGGAGGGGGGGGGAGGGGGGGGGGGGGGGGGGGGGGGGGGGGTGGCTCATACTTTTCAAATGAGTTCCATAAATATTCATTTATAAAATAAAAAATAATATCATTAATATAAATTTGATTAATAAAAAATATTCTTTCAAATATTTAATCAATCCTGTGGTATCGACCTTGTCTTTCCGTAAAATATTTAATAAAAGAAAAGATCAATCCTCTCTACCAAGCCCAGGGGCTTGCTTCAACCCATAAGGGCCTTAGATACTTATAAACAATGGTTTGAAAAAAGAACATTTTTCAATCTACTGCTTTTCCAATATAAACTTCGACAACAAGTATAGGCAGGAGTATCCCCTTAAATAGCGTTTGTCTTGCCACAAAGTAACGGTTTTTTTCATAGTCTATACCTTTCTTGTTAAAACCTTTGGCCACTAGTCTAGCCTTATTTCAAACCATGATTCTTATTATCTACTTATTCTAAAGACCCATTTAGTGACAATTACAAGATAATCCTATGCTAAAAACAACTCCAAACCTTATTTCTCTCAATTTATTAATTCTTTTATATATTACGACACTCATGAGTCATCTTTAAAGCCATCATCAATAATGTAGGTAATGGAGATGAACAGGTAGCATTTGCACAAAAAATTTTAAATCAAGAATAAGTTTGAACACCTTTTATTGTATCTCCAATGATTAGCTCTTAGGATGTGCAGCTACATATTTTCCATTCTTGGTAAGGATGTCTTATCGAATTAGATTCAGCCAATCTTCGAAAAGAGGTATTCGCCTTCAAATTTCATAATCAAATTCAAAATGATCATCAAAATCATTTTTTCTTAAATTCAGGAGACTTATTAAAAATAACTGGATAGATTCCTCACTATAAGTCTTTTAGTGAAAACTCGTAAGCTTATAAATAAAGTAATATCCAAGAAAATGCCTTTCTATCTAACGATTTGTATAAATTTCCTAAGGCATCTTTGTTTATTAAATAAATATTTAGAACAAAAAACTTTAAAATATAAAATATTGGGTCTTTTATTGTTCCCTAATTCATAATAAGTTTTAACGGCTCGGTCTAAAAATAATTAGTAGATATATTCCCTAGCATGGTTCTTGCCACCTCTTGTAAATTGGTTATTTTGTTCTCTAAACAACTTCATTTTGTTATAGATTTCTTGGAGTAGAGAAATTATGGTCCATACCTATTTGAATCATAAAAGTCTTAAAAATTTAGGGTTTTTTAAAATTCACACTAAATCACTACGAATAGAAGAAATCAAAACTTTTTTATTTTGAATTGTAGTTTTTAAACTTTTATAAAATATTTAAATAATCACTTTTATGTGCCAAAAAGTATATCTAAGTGTATCACTAGAGAATCACAATAATTACAAAAACATATTAATTACATCCTTAGCTTGTGTTCATTGTTCCAAATAATACATAGGAATTTAATTGTAACAATATAGAGGTACTTCTTTGATTTTTTAATTTCAAGCTACTTTATTTGTTTCTTATTGACATGGTACACAGCCCACAAACTTATCCTTTGACAAATTTAATTCTAGGCATTTCCTCTTACAATTCTTAGTTGTAATTTGTGAGATTATTTCATCCTACATGACTATCTCCATCCTAAAGTCCATGCATCATCGTTTAAAATCACAAATTAAGTTCTCAAAATCATCAAGATCAATAGTATACACATTATTACGCCTTAAGGCAATCATAATATTATTTTTATGTGGTAGCTCTATTAATTGCAAGCATTAGATTCAAATTTTAATGTTATATCCCTTATCACACATGGTGGCCTTTATTTATATGTACATGACCTTTATTAGCAATAAACATATTTAGTTATTTGTTACCACTTTTAAAAAAGTTAAATATTATAATGAATAAATATTCTTTCTGAAGCATCTAACTTTCGCCTTAGTGTAAGGTATTTGTTAATCTCAAATTTTGCTGATGAAGTCAATTGATAGGTTAATTGTATCTAATCCATATGATTCGGTAAGTGTGCAAGATTACTACTATAACTTGAAGACATAAGCAAGTCTATCGGAGTCCAAAAGTTCGATGGGTATTCAGAGTCTCCGAAAGTCCGAAGAATCTCGGAAGTGCTGCCAGGAACCAACCGGATGAATCGGGGACTTGCCGACGGTTTTCGGATCCCTAGAAAAAGATCATCGACTGTTGCGAAGAGCAGCCAAGAAGTTTGGATACTTGCCAAAGACTCATCGAACTCGCCAAATACCGGGGAGCCTGTTGTAGTCCGCTAGAAGAATCCAGGGTGTACCGGAAGTCCATCGGAAGTTCACTAGAAAGCTCGGCGGAAGGAAACTCAACATCGTCGGTTAAAATTTGCTTAGGACTATATCTTAATTTCGTAGTTTGCATGTAATTAGGGTTAGGATTAAGGGTTAATCCTATAACTTGGTTAGGTGCCAATTGGGCTTGAATTGAAATTGGTTTTGGCCAAATTTGGAGCCCAACCAGTGACCCGAAAGGTCGGGTGGTGGCACCGCCCAAAAACTGTGAGTTCCGGAGGTAGCACCGCCGAGACACTGTCAATGCGAAAATTGACAAGCGGTGGCACCACTACTAACAGACAATGGCACCACTAGTACACGATCAATGTGTCATTTACAGGCGGTGGTACCGCCAGCTTTGGGAACCCAAAAGTAATTCAAATTTGGAGCCCAAATTTGAATCCTCTTGGGGTCTATAAATACCCCTCAATTCTCAACTGAGAAGGACACCTTTTTGAGAAGTTAGAAATTGAGAAAAAGCTTAGTAAAGTCTTGTTTTCAATAGCTTAAGTGTTCACCCCCCTCTTTCTCTTTGAAAAATCTGTAAGAGTGTGAACCACTTGTAAAAAGGTTGTAAGAGAGTATTTAATCTTCCTCTTCAAAGTGATTGCTAGGAGAAGTTGGGAGTCTCATCGAGAAGGCTTCGTAAGTGGATGTAGGTCATTTGACCGAACCACTTTAAATTGTGGTGTTCCTTGATGTGTGAGTGTTTAACTTTCTAAACATTTATTTACTTAGTAGCAAACTTTCGATTTTCATCTCCTATTCTTAACTTTCTTTACTCGAGATATCTTACTAAGTCATTCTTCATCGAATCAAAATCTCTACACATTTACGAAATCGATTTCAAAACTACGAGTTTTAATCTGCCACACTAATTCACCCCCCCCCCTCTTAGTGCCGCTCCGATCCTAACAATTAGTATCAAAGCGAGGCTCACTCTCATATTTGGTTCAACATCCAAGAGAGATGACTTATTCTAGCATGCAAGAGGGTCACTCTATTACACGTCCGCCTATGTTTAATGGGTCAGATTACATGTATTGGAAGACTTGTATGAGGATCTTCCTTATTTCTATGGATTTTGAGCTTTGGACTATTGTTGAAATGGATTTCAAAACTCTTCTCTTCCAATGAGCGAATAGGATGAATCGGAGAAAAAGCTTTTTGCTTTAAATGCCAAGGCTATGAATACCTTCTTTTATGCACTTGACAAAAATGAATTTAATTGCATTTTGATTTGTGAATCAGCTTTGATATTTGGAGAACTCTTGAGGTCACTCATGAAGGCACTAGCCAAGTGAAAGAGTCCCCAAATTAATATTTTTATGTATTCTTATGAACTTTTCCAAATGAAACCAATGAGTCCATCGGAGACATGTACACCGTTTCACGGATGTAATCAATGGACTCAAAGCTCTTGGTAAAGATTTTTTTAACTTTGAACTAGTAACTAAAATTTTAAGATCCCTTCCAAGAGTTGGGAATCCAAACTTACGGTCATTCAAGAGGCGAGGACCTTAAAAACATTTCCTCTAAAGAACTTATTGGGTCTCTAATGACCTACGAAATGACGTGTCATGCTCATGAAGAGCTCGAGAACCCCCTTCCAAAGAACAGGAAGGATATGACACTTACAATACAAGAAGACCACTTGAAGGAACACCCAGTAATAAGGACAGTGACGAGTCATTACACTTTTAACTCAAATTTTTTAAATTTATAAGAAAGAACAAATTTAAAAATAACACCACAAACAAACTTGAACATAAAAAGATCAAAAAATATGCTATGAATGTAAGAAGCCGGGGCACTTCAAAATGAATGCCCCCAAGCCAAGAAGAAGCAACCGAAGAAGAAGAAAGCTTGAAAAGTGACTTGGGACGATTCAAGTGATTCTGAGAATGAAGAAGCTAGGCAACAAGAGGAGGTAAACTTCACGCTAATGACTTTAGGAAAAGAGGTATGCGCTAATCACTTTTCACGAATTATTTGATGAGTGTAGAACTATTAGTATAAAGTTCAATCTATTAAAAAAGAGTATGCCTTACTACAAAATAGGCTTGATAGTCTTCAAACTCCTCCATCCTCTAAGTGTGAAAACTTAGAAGCAATAAAAAATAAAAATTTGCTACTTAAAGAGGACTTTGAATAAGTTTAAGGTCGGTAGCAAAGGCTTGGACATGATCCTAGTGTCACGCCCCTCAAAATATCGATAATATTAAAATTTCATCACAAACAAATCCAGGATCCAAACTAACATTGAGGATACTAAAAACATTCAAACATCTAACGATCCATAAACCTATGCTGTTTATAATCATACAACACATCACTCGATAATTTTATAAAATCTGAACCCAACACCACAAAATAATAACCACGGCATAAATTCACAGGGGTGGGAGTCTATACAATCACAAACCAATGTTTACCACAAGTTCATATCATTACATGAATTAACTTAAATTCCAGAATCCTTAACATGAGAGGTCCTTTAAACGTTGAATCTCGGATTTTGATGATGAAGTCAATTGTCATTTGTTATCTAATCCATATGTTGAGATAAGTGGTGCAGGATAATTACGATAAAAGTAAGACATGCAGTAGGAGTTGCGTCGTTGTCAGACTATGATCATGTTGGGGTTCGAGAGTTCGAGGAAGTCCTGGACGTCCTTGGCAAGTTTTCGGGAACAAATCCTGATAAGCCAGGATCTGCCAAAGAAGCTCGTCAAACTTGCCAGTGGATCGACACCAAGTCAAGAGTTTTTTTTTTTGCTGGAATTGCCGCCGGAGCATCACGCGAGAGTTCGTCGGACGTTCGTACGGAAGTTCACCGGAAGTTCGTCGTACGCTCGCTGGAATGGAACTCGCATTGCCGGTTAAAAAATCTCTTAGGACTATGTCTTAATTTCAAGTTTGCATGAAGTAGAGTTAGTTAGGGTTAATCCTATAACCTGGTTAGGGCCAATTGGACCCGAGTTCGGACTGTTTGGGCCAAGTTTGAGCCCAACCAATAAGCTGAAATAGTCTAGCGTGGCATCGCCCAGAACCCGAAAGGTTTGGGCGGTGGAACCGTTGGACTAGGCGGTGGCACTGCCCCGAGCCTGAAGTCTCATCGTGGTACTGCCTGACTGGGCAGTGCCATCGCCCAGAACCCAAGATTCTGCGGTGGCATCGCGTACACTGTCAGTAATCTGAACACTGACAAGACGCGTTGGCAGTCCGCCACTGATATGCGTTGGCACCATCCAGGCATTGGAAACCCAAAAGAATCAAAGTGAGCCCAAATTTGAATCCTCTTGGGGTCTAATATAAACCCCAACCTTTTATGCATGAAGGGTACCAAACTTAGCATTTATTCTTTGATTTTGAGAGCTTTAAAAGTCTTGTAACAGGGCAAAAGTTCTTCTACCTCTATTCTTCCACGTTCGATCATTCAGAAGGAGTGCAAATCTGTAAGGGTTGTCTCCTAAGCCCTTCAAAAGGAGTGTTTGTTGCCTTCGCGTTAGTGAAGGAAGGCCTCTAGTGGACGTCCGGTGAGCCATCGAGCGGAAGCCCAAAATGGATGTAGGTCAAGATTGACCGAACCACTCTAATCTCGTTTGCATTTACATTTTATTTTTTATCTTAACTGCAACTACGTCCATAGCTTTACTTTAATGCACTTTGCTTAGCTTAAGTTAAAGTAATTTCTAAATCGAGCTTTCATAACCGAAATCGTTTTCGTATGAACATAGTTTTAAATCGCGAAAGTTTTCCGCTGCACTAATTCATCCCCCCCCCCCCCTCTTAGTGCTCTTGATCCTAACAATTTGTACAAAGCTCGATAATCTCAATCGGATTAAAACCTAAGAGAGATGGCATACTCGAATCCAAGAAGCCACTCTATCACAGTCCACCCTGTTTCCATGGGACTGACTAACCTATTGTAGGGCCCTACTGAAGTCTTTGTTAGGACTCTATCTAGGAGAGTCCTAATTGATAGGGATATTCATGTAAAACCTACCTAATCCTACCGCTTTTAAAGAGTGGAAGAGGCTGTCTAGGGTTTGGAGGTTATTTCTTAAGAAGAATTAGGAGTTGTAAAGGAAATGGATCCTTGAGTCGAGTCTTGAGTAGGAGTCTTGAGTAGGAGTCTTGAGTAGGAGTCTTGAGTAGGAGTCCTATTAGGAGTCAGGGTTTAGAACCCTAAAATAGGTGGGTAGGGGAGTCATGTATTCATCCTCTTTTGATCGGCAAGAGATGAATATTTCCTGGCAGTCTTTTTGAGCCACACTTGGAGGAAGGGAACCCTATCCAGAGAGTTCCAGGAGGCGCTATCCCCTAAAGAGATCAACCCCAAGCTTAGATTTGCAAGTTTCTAGCACTTGGTGCATCATAGCAGCGTTCTTGGTGTCTTGCTGCCCTTCCACAGCCATCAATCAATCTCTTCACAGCCGCCCAAAGCAATTCCCACAATTACTTAAAAGATCGTCGCCAAATTCCACTGTCAGCTCCACCACCGCGATCATTCTTTGATCTCCCCGTGAATTGCAACAGTTCTGGTTTTTGTACCTTACTGCTGCTGCAATTTAGTTATCCTTATTATTCGAAAATAAAAAAATTATTTCGATAATTGCGCATAAACTTTTCATCGCAAAGTTTTCATCTCTACGACGGAAGATACATTGCAGAATTCCAACCGCATAGCACAATCTATTTGATCTGCTACTAATTTTTCTATCCAAATCTTTACAAATTTTTATGACAACTTTGAAACTTCCTATCACCAGATTTCCCTTTGGATTTGTCAAAAAATTCTCAATATACGATTGAGTCTTTTACCGTCTAATCTGCTATACTTGCCATCTGCATGTAAAATTCCCACCGCATAGTACAATTTGTTGATCTTGCCACTATGTTTTTTCTATCCAAATCTCTATAAAATTTTATGATAGATTTGACACTTCCTAAACAGTAATTTCCCTTTTGTTTCATCGAAAATCTCAGATAACCGCTAATCTTTTACGTCCAATTTGCTATAATTGAAAATCTATGCTGTAGAAAATTTCAGCTGCATATTGTTGCCTTAACCGATCTATTTGCAATATTTTTTGAACAAAATTTCTTATACACTTCATAAATCTCTTGGCTTCCATCTAAGATTGATCGATTTAGGATTTCATCTCTACAATGGATTGTGTGTTGCTGTAAATTTTCGTCGGCAAAACCGCTGAAATTTTTCGACGAGAATTCTGCTATCACAACTTGCACCAATTTCCTTGCTATTATACGGCCGAAATTTTCTTAATTAAATTGCACATCTTTGCTGTCATTCCCTCCTCAAATCTCTCAAGTTTTTGGTGGAAATTTTCTCGAAAAATTATTGTTTCTTCGACGACAATTCTGCTCTTAGAAGACAACACATTCGCGGCAAACTTCCCCTGATTCTATCAACCTTTGCTGCCATCTACCACAATCTAAAACTTTCATCCACAGCCCTAAAAACTCTACTAAACCACACCCTCAAACTTCACCAAAGACGGCCACAAACAAGCCTAAACCGCAGCTACATCCACCATCCACCAAAATCCTTTTGACTCCTCACTTCTCAACCTATACTTGCCTTTACCCAACAACAAAAGAGAGATCTTAAAATCACAGATTTAGAAGCATATACTATAGCACCTAAGGAGGCAATCAATGCTAAATTCGAAGCCTTGGAGGCACGAATGAGAGAGATCAGATTCCCTTTACCGAACCTCAGTTTGGGCCGACCACCAAGCATGAAGAATCACATCAAGGAGAGAGCTTTAAACATCGCACCAAGCCCGAAGAGATTACTTCCCAAGAGGGTGGAGGCTTTTAAATGACCGACCACAGCTATCCACGCATGAAGGTGGACTTCCCTAGATAGGAAGAAGGAGACCCGATTGGTTGGATCTCGCGTGCGTAGCGATATTTTTGGTATCATAAAACTGCGGATCCTCTATGGTGGAAATTGCAGCTATACATCTTGAAGGGGATGCCATAACCGTGGTTTGATTGGTTTAAATATACTCATAGAGTCCTCTCATGGCGCATTCAAAGAAAACTATTGACCCTTCGTGACTAACCATTAACGAGAACATTGCGAACAACTAGCAAAGATTCCAAGACGAAATACCTCTTTCCTTGCGGGAGTACCAAACAGGTTTGAATAGGTTATCTATAATCAAACTAAATTATTGATCTCAAAAACAGCTATTGGGGACCTTCATTGAGGGCTTGAAGCCGGAGGTCCGGGGAGAAGTTAAAGCACGATAACCGTACATGCTTATGGTCCTCTCTTTCGCACGACATCAGAGGAGCGATTGAACTTGAAGCCTGGAGGAATAGGATCGCTTCTCCGACCTGCAGGCGAAGCCCTCACCCCCCCCTACTATCAATCAAGTCCTTGAACCAAAAAATGATGATAAGAGAAGAGCTTCGGGAGCGATCTACGAAGGAGTTATGTTGGCAACCGCGAACGAGCGTGGAACCGCGAGCATTACTGTAGAAAATGGAGAGTTCTTTGATTACACCAGTAGAAGAAGAGGTCATTGAACCATCTAGAAAAGAGCCTTGATAATGAAAAAGAAGATGCAGAAGAAGAGCCACAACCGACCGAAGTTATGGTACTTGCACTAGCCGGCTACTCAAACCCGCAAACGATAAAGTTGAAGGCCTTCTCAAACAATAATTGATCACTATTCCACATCGACACCCCGGGCACACTAATAACTCCTAGATAGTAAAGTTGCTGTCCAGATGGCCTTACCTATCGAGTATTATAGTAGGTTTGACGTCAAGTTCCACGACAGACGGATTCTGATGTGTGGATCGTAGCGCCCGCGGGAGAAACTGTTACTGCAAGACCAAGAATAATTACATATTTCTTCCTCCTCCCTCTTGATGATCATGAGGCCTGCTCAAAATTGTGTTGACAACATTAGGTAGTTTCCTAGAATTTTAGAACTAATTTGAGATTTTATAGTAAAGGAACACCGTGATTCTACATGGGAAACGTGGGGGCGACGTAATGACATTTGCACACAACAAATGGAGAATTTTTTGCATAAAGCATGCAGTGGCTTTTTGGTACAACTTGAGCAGCAAACTAAGAGAGAGCCAAGAGAATTTGAAGATCCAACTACTTCCTTTGCTTGCTGAATTTCAAATAGATTGAACGAACCGCCAACCTTCCTCTTGCCCCTTGGCCCCCCCAATGATCATTGTATACACGATGCTTCTCTGGGCAAACCTCTTACAAATACTGGCTAATCAACATCATATCTGCAGAAGATGCAATAGAAGGATTATAAAAGAGATGCCGCACATAGGAGTTATTGGCCAAGTTTCAGCCCCTACTTTCATCGATGCTCTTCGTACGAAAGAAGGACGAAACATGGCGAATGTGCAATTGATGACCGACCCTCAATGGCATAACCATCAAAGACAAATACCTATTTCAAATAGGCAATGAATTGCTATATGAAAGGGAGCCCAATCTTCGATAAAGTTGGACCTTCAATCCGGTATCATAAATATGATGTGCAAAGAAGACATACCGAAACATCTTTCGAACACGACAACGGCCACTACGAATTTTTGTTTTCTTCACCAGAAGGTAGAATATCTTGGGCATATCATATCCAAGGAAGGTGTGTGTAGTAAACCCCCGTCCCAAATTGGAG
Source organism: Musa balbisiana (assembly GCA_004837865.1). NCBI lineage: Eukaryota > Viridiplantae > Streptophyta > Magnoliopsida > Zingiberales > Musaceae > Musa > Musa balbisiana. The sequence goes on from PYDT01000074.1 coordinate 16,117, forward strand.
CAAGCAGTAACTGCCAACCTCGAGGAACATAAAATGCTACATGGCCTTTCTCATTTAATAGGCTACAAATCGTAAGGTTTCATGAAAAATTATAAAAGGATTAGTGGCATCACGTACTTCCTTGCTGAAAAAAAAACCGTGCTTTTCCAAGGTCAGCCAAAGCCACCATACCTTCGACGAACTAAAGCCCTAAGTGACGACAACGCTCGAGTTTTGTAATACTTTTGTTATGTGACGTGGGCCTTCGAGTCAGAATTGGTTTTGTAACTATACAAGATGGCTGCCCCCTCGCTTATACTAGTAGGCATTAATCTCCTTCCTCTTCAAAATGACTATTTATGACAAGGAGATGTTTTCGATGGTGCATGCGGGGTTGGCTAATGGATATCATACTTGATCGGGCGACGCTTTCAAATCAAAGACCGACCATAAAGGCCTAAACATTTCTGGAGCAGAAGCTATCCTGCCCTTGTCAGCAAAATGGATAACAAGCTTCTTTAGATTGATTATGGAAATAAATTACAAAAAGGGGAAAGAGAATGTTGTTGTAGATGCCCTTTCATCAATTCAACGGCTACCCAAGCAAGCTGAATTTTTGACCATTTCCTTTCAACCTGTGACTTCCTTAAGGATATAAGAAGGAACATGCGACAATCCGAGAATTAAGTAAATTATAAAAAAATTGGAGAAGCCTAAACTCCGTGGCTCATACAATTGGGACCTCAAAAATTACTTTATAAGGGACACTTTGTGCTTGTACCAAATTCTACTTGCATCTTCAATCTTCACGAGCAGAGTTTTTAGACAGGGAATTATTCCTATATAGGACACTAGATTGAAAAGGAGTACAATGTCTTACTACCACCAATGGAGATGGAAAGTAATAATGTAGTGCTTGGAGACACCCATATCCAACCACTAAATATGACTACCCATTTAAGAACATCCAAACCCATTTGAGTGCCATTATTGATCGACGGATCATGACATCATACGACTAGGACCCATTACTAAAGTTCTAATACATGGGCGAACTACACATTTAGAGGTTCCACTGGGAGACTATGATGACTTGGAAAATCAAATTATCAAATTCCTGGATTGTCCGCCTGAGACAAGGCTGATTTGGAAGAGGCGGGTCTGTTAGACTCTAGCTAGGAGAGTCCCTAATTGCTAGTGACATTCATATCAATCTACCTAAGCCGCCCTATTAAGGAGGTGAAGAGGCCGTCTAGGTTTGGGGTTATTTCGTAAAGAAGAATTAGGAGTTAAAGGATAGATTCTTGAGTAAGGAGTCCTATTAGGATTCTTTAGATAAGTCTTAAGTTAGTAAGATCTTGAGTAGAGTCCCTATTAGGAGTTAGGTTTTAGAACCCTATTCATAGTCATGTATTCATCCTCTGTTGATAGGCAATAGATGATTATTTTTTCTACAGCTTTTGAGCAACACCTTTGAGGAAGGAAACCCCTATATCGTTCCAGAGGCCTTATCCCCTAAAGAGATCAATCCCAAGCTTAGAATCTGCAAGGGTTCTAACAATCTCCTTATTAAATGGAGTTGAACTGTGTAATTCTTGTCAAAAATGTTTTTGAAGTCTTCTCTTCCATTATCGCTTGGAATGATGGGAAGAGACTTTCGCTCTAATGGCATAAGCCTATGAATGCCTTATGTTGTTGTGCTTGATACAACGAGTTCAAAGCTGGTTTTGATTTATGAAACGCATTGATATTAGCATCCACTCGAAGTGACTCATGAGGCACCAGTAGAGTGAAAAGAGTCAAAAATCAACCTTTTTGTACATTCTTTTTGAACTTTTTTCTGAATGAAATCGATGCGAGACTATTGGCGCGATGTACACCCGTTTCATAGATGTTTTCAATGGTCTAAAAGGATTCGGCAAAAGTTTTTTCGATTTTTGAACTCGTAAATCATATTCTAAGATCCCTTCCTAAGAGTTGGTGACCCTAACGTCCTACTATTCAAGATGCTAAATATTTAAATAACTTCCCTGTGAAAATCATGGTTCATTAAGGACCTACGAAATGACTTGCAAGCTCATAAGAGCAAGGAAGATATCATTCCAAGAACAGAAGGATCTGGCACTTAGAACGTTCAAGACCATTGAGAGAAAACTCAGTGATGAAGACTGTGATGAGACTGGTATTTCGAGCAAAGGAAATTAAAAAATTCATTAAAGAACAGTTTAAAAATGACACAAAGAATAATTTGAACACCACAAAGGACCAGTTTATTTGTTACGATGCAAGAAGCCGGGACAGGCTACAGAATTGATTGTCCCTAAGCCAAGAATAGAACACCAAAGAGAAGGCGCTGTCAAAACAACATAGGATGACTCAGTGCGTCCGAGAAAAGGAGTCCAACACCTAGCAATTTGCTCCTTACGCCCTATATGGCCATCGGAGATGGGTAACGAATTTAATTGATGGCAGATTTATCATTTGACGAATTACTAAATTCCTTCCATGACTTATTTGTTGATGCAAAACTATTAGTAGAAAATACAAATTGCTAAAACAATAGCATGATAGTCTTACTTGTAATTTTGATAAATTAAAAACTGAATATCCATGATAGTTGAGCTCATGTACAAAATGCCATTCTAGAAACTCTCCACAAAGAGAATTTGGCTACTTAAAGGACAACCTTTGAAGAAATTCTAGTTGGTAGGCAGTTCTTTGAATGATCCTTACAAATAAGGTCATGTTCCTAAAGAGTGGATAAGATTTGTGGAAGTCCTCACCAAAATCCAACCCCTTCTTAAGGCCTTACTACATGTTTGGCAGTCAAAGCAAATGTAACTTTTTGCAAACCTGGACTAGAACTTCTCATTGTCCATTCGAGAATTTAGTCCGAACAAACTGATTTGGGTTCCTAAAGGGACGACGATAAAGGCTATGCAAACATGATAAACAAGTTAGATCCATATTTGAGGCACCCAAAAGTCACTGGGTACCTAAAATCACCTTTCTTGTAGAAAACATATACCATCACAAGCTAGGAGGCACGAGATTGTACCATGATATGGATACTCAAGCATATGACTCGAAGATCCTATCTCAATTCTCTAAGCTCACTACATAGCCGAAGGTATGTCACCTTCGGAGACAACAAAAGGGTAAAATCATTGGCAAAGGAACTATAGTCACAAATCCACTTCTTTATGAAGAATTTTTGTAGTTGATGGTTTAAAAAACATAACATCTTGAGCATTAGTTCAATTACTTTGATAAAGGATATCGTGTCAAATTTTAATCTAATACTTGCATCATTGAAAAACCACACAAAACACATCTATGATTGGCATTAAAACAAAATAACGTATACACCATTGACATCAATGTCTTTGCATGAAATGTTGTGTCTTTCTTTTTCTCTTCTCAGGTTTTGAATGAGGTGCTTGGCTTTGCACATAAGGATATTAGGTTGCTGCTAGCCTGAACTATCACTCAAATATCCTCCAAAAACTTGTAGAGGAATTCCTCATTTCAAGTTCATTAAGAGATGTGGTGTGATGCTTGGTAATTAGGACACAAATTAAGGTAGTTTCAATCAAGAATCCAAATAACACCTCCTAGTCCCTTACAATTGATCCTATGGATTGTTTGGACCTATCCTACCTCAAGCTTATGAGGTAGCAAATATACCTTCGTTTGTAGTGACTATAGTAAATACCCTGGACTTATTTCTTAAAACACAAAAATGAATGATTTAGGATATTTTTACCAAGTTTTGCAAACCTTGTCAAACTGAAAGGGTCTATGATTTCGTCAATTAGAAGTGATATGGGGGTGAATTCAAATCGTGATTTTCATGAATTTTGTGAATTTAAATGGATAAATAATCCAACTTCTTCTCTCCAAGAACCTCACAAATGGAGTAGTAGAAAGAAAAAAAATAGCAATTACAAGAAATGGCGAACCATGTTTGAATGACATGGCCTACACAAATTTTTGGGCCTAAGCCGTAAACACTACATGCTAATTTTGAATGAGATTCTCTAAGACCCTTCCGCCCAAAACTCCTTATGAGTTGTGGAACGACAAAAAACCCAATGTTTCATATTTTAAAGTTTTTTGGGTAAGTTGTTTTAGTCTTGAATGAAAAAGATGCTTAGGAAAATTTGGATACTAAATCTATGATGAATGTTCCTTGGTTAATTCGTCGATTTCTACAGCTTTCAATCTTCAATAAAGAACTTTAATTATAGCAGAATTCCTTTATTGCTGTTTTCAATGAGATTTTCCAAAATCCGAAAAATGATTTTGATAGAGTTAATTTCGATTCTTTGAATTAAAATGAACCCCTTCTCAGCTAGCAACTTGGATGCCTCCACTTCCTAAAACATCCTACCCAAAGGATTGTCATGTGTAGATCTACCTAAAAGCTAATCCTAGGGATACCTCTACGAATGGTTCAAACCGTTCTTCTCTTAAAATTTTTGTGCCAACTTAGAACCTAAATGATTACCAGCCCTGAAGATGATTCATGGATTATCGCAATACAAGATGAGTTAAATCAATTTAGAGAAATGAGGTATGGAAGCTTGTTCCTAGCCGAATGACCATTAGTTTTGGTACTAAATGGGTCTTTAGAAATAAGCAAGATGAATACTGGTATCGTGGTTAGAAACAAGGGCTAGATTGGTATCCAAGGGTTTCAACCAGAAAAGGTTCGATTATCAAAAAATCTTCGCTCCTGTGCTAGATTAGAGCCCTAAGTATGCTCCTGCCTATGCTAGTATAATCTTTTAAATTATTTCAATAGATTAAAGTGTTTTCTTAATGGCTGTATTTCCGAAGAAGTTTAATGTTGAACACCTCCCGGATTTGAAAATAATAGCCTCTCTAATCATGTGTCAAATTAACTAAAGCTCTCCAAGGTTGAAAACAAGCCTAATGCTTGGTATGAGAGACTTTGTTCGTTTCTTATTGAAAAATAATTTCACAAAGGAAAAAGTTCGATACTACAATTGTTTATCAAGAATTTTGAAAATAATTTTCTTATTGTTCAGATTTAGGTTGATGATATTATTTTTGGTTCTACAAACGAATCTCTTTGTGAATCTTTGCTAAAACCATGAGTCTTGAATTTGAAATGAGCGTGATGGGCTAATTAACCTTTCTTAGGCTTACAATTAAAACAACTAAGAAATTACATCTTTATTAGTCCAACTAATATGCTTTAGATTTGCTAAAAAGAGTTAAATGAAAATCTCAAAACTATTAACACTCCTATGATCACTTCCTCCACTAATTTAGAAGTTGATGAAAGTGGATAAAGTTGCGATCAACAATTTAAGTGTATGAATAGGAAGTTTACTTTAACCCTCATACACCTAGACCAGATATCATTTCCGGTCGGACTTGGTGCTATGTTTCATCAAACCCTACGATATCTCATCGCAAAGTGGTTAAAAGAATACTTAGAGATCTTAAAGGGTACCACAAATCTAGGATTATGGTACCAAAAACCGAGAAGTTTGAGTTGATTGGCTTTATGCTGATGCAGATTTTGTTGTGTTTAGACTAGAATAAAAAATCACATCAGGAACATGCCAATTTTTGGGACATGTTATCTGTTTTCCTAGTCATCTAAAGAACCGAAACTCGGTTGCACTATCACAACCGCAAGCTAAGTAATATTGCGCTAGTGCTGCTATGCACAAGTTAGGTGGATAAAAAAACATTTAGAAGATTAACGTTCATCTTAAAATATTCTCATTAAATGTGATAACACAGTCTATATGTTTAACAAATAATCTCATCAACACTCAAGACAAAACAATATTGATATTCGACCTCACTTTATATGAGATCAATGTCACTAATCATGATGTATAAAAGAGTTTATGTTAACATCACTAGCTGATTTTTTTACAAAGCCTTTGAGTGAGAACAATTTAATTTCATTAGAAGAGATAGTTATGTTATGTGTCATAATGCATGACTTATTAAAATTATTTTTCAGATTTTCTTATTCACTATCAAATCACTTAATTGTTATGATGATTTTACAGGATTACATGCTTTAATAACATGTGGGAAATTCATGTTTTGAATACAAATTTCGCCCTAATAATAAAGCATGTTTTATCCTTCATGATTGTGTTTGAAAATCTATAGCAAAACCTTGTCCGAATGTATGAAAGTGTAAATTACATTTTCGGATTTTCTTTTGTACCTAATGATACATGATTCTCTTCCAGACTTAATGCAGCTTTCATAGCATTCATATAAAATTTAATTCTATCATTGATTTTTGACATATAGAATCAATTAGCAAATGCATCTCTCATAGACTTATCATGTGAAAATATTTTTTTGAGAAATGGATTTGATGACTGTTCTTTCTATAACTCCTTCTTGAAAAGGGAAGATTTTTTTTTGAAGCACAGGATTTGATTCACATACATACTTGATTCCTTGTAAAAATGAAATGAACGGGAACCTAATTATGGCATGAGTCATTACCCGCACTTATGTTAAATTTGCTTATATCGTTCTCCATTTTGTTGATGACAAAGGGTGACGAAATATCTGATTAAAAAGTTTGTTTCACTGCCAAATTGGCTGCATTGGTAGGGTCCACATTCTCAAGTTCATGAGCAACAAAAAAAAACAGAATAGCTGTTCATTCTGTTTCTTTGATATTCGGTGGGTATAGGCCTCTCGGAGGCCGAATGCTACTTGCCGTAGGAGATAAAACCGGGCGCTTGCACAGTTACACCCACCACTGGTTATAGCAGCAAGCAATCTCTCACAGATCATTCTGATGGTGATGTATTTCTCCTCTTCTTCTTTTTTTTTTCTTTGAAGTTGTGGTGTGTTGCAAGTTTCTCTTTTGCTCGTAATTGATGGGGGACAAGATGGTAGGATGCCGGAAGCAGGACGCTTCATT
>PYDT01001585.1:0-23001 GCA_004837865.1 Musa balbisiana
TGTATTGTTAATCAACCTTTTTGCATGCTTTGTCACGCTGTTTCAAATTGTTTACTTTTAATAGTGCGGGCAGCGGGATTCCCAAACCATTGCCCCTGAGAAATGAGCATCAGTGTTATTATTGGCAATTTCATCGGATATCTTGTGTAACTTCAAATTCCCCTTCACAAATTTACTAGCTGCTCTTCGATGGGCCAAATTACAATCATGTTATCCAGTGTCAACTATCACATGCATGGCCACATCAAAAGAGTCTGTCTTTTTTAAAGTGGAAAAATAAATTGTATAACTGCATAGTATTCTCACATTAGGTCAACTATCTGCTGTCGGCAATTTCATAGGGACCGGCATGCTATCTAAAATTTTGTTAATGTTGCCACTTCCTTATTATATTCCCTGTCGGTTACTAATTCATCGGCAATTGAAGAAAGTCAAGGATTCCAAGCAAACGGTCGGTTGGTGCCACCGCAGCTGTGTACTCAGCATCAATCTGGAGTCTTAACAGCAGAAGTGTTTGGAGCTTGCAGGAATGCTAGCAAAGGATCTTAAGTTGAAGCGAAGAACTCCGCGCCACTTCAGCTGGCCTATTCCGAGGGTATCGAGGACTTGACACCCTAAGTAATGTCACTATCGCTGGTGTGTGGAGTCCTGCCACCCAGCATTCACAAGTCACTCATTACAAGTCTTCCCGTGAGTGATCATACTATCCCCATTGGGATGCATGTATGCTTTTCCAGAAATAAGTAACTTGTTCTGATTGTGAACCTCTAGGTGGTTTGAGCAACATGAGTTTTTGCTTTTGCAGGATGTAGCAACGATAGGGGCTTTTGTTTAGCTATGATATTTCGTCATTTGTCTAACATACAGTTATTTTCATGTAGTTTCCTACGCGTTCTGGTTGTTTGTTTCTTCCATCTTGATCTGCACTAGAAGCATGATAACACAACATTGATACTCCTTTTTTTTGTTTCTGCTGGGTTTTTCTTTTCATACCCTTTTCTTATGATCTCTCGGGAGTATGTCATCCTTCTATAACTGTTTTAACCTGCTCTTATAGCTGTTTTGCATGCTGTTATCAGCTAGTAGAATGTTAATCCGAGAGTTGTATTGGGTACTAGTTATCGTAGACATAAGATTGTTAGGGTAAGCCGTGGTCATTCACTTTGGTTACAAACAAAAGAAATCTCGACTCGTTTTCTCATTTCAATCTTTTTGGATCCAAAAGTTTTTACTTATTTTCCTTCATTTAATGAATCTTATGGGCGCTTTATTTATCGCTGTAATGACATGTGATAATTGACTCGGTTTTTGGGAGTCAGTCAAAAGAGTTAGCTGAAACATGTTTAAGCACATTCTAACGTTTTTTAAATTTGCTTTTTCTGATATTAATTCGGGATATTATTTAATATACGAAATTTTAGTTAATTTCTTAATAAAATAAATTTGATTACTTTTAGAGTATTTGTTTCATATATTTAGTTGGTTACAGTATAACATCGACACAGAAAAAAGAGCAAATGTACGAAAATATTAGAAAATTTATCTTCATAGTTACAGGTATATATTGATTTGGTAATTAGCGTGTTTTTGTTTTTCTGTATTTTTTCTTTCCATTCTTCTCCTTGCAATATGACAAGGTTAAAAAAAATATTATAATAAATTAATAAAAAAATAGCATTAGATAAATTGAGTGTTTTGTTACTTTATGCGATATATCTATTGGTGTTTTCGTATGTTTTCATCACCATGTGTAAAATGTAAGAAGGTGCAGGTATTCCTTATCAACTTAGTCCTAATTCTATTCCTCATCATCAAGAAAAAAATTTTTTGCTATCACCCTAGCCATCATAGTGGTCCAAAATTTTGGCTAACTCAGATGATATCTATTTCGATTCTATATAAATCATTATATAACTCCGTGATGAGTTTTCACACATCTGAAACATATGTGTAGAAGTAATTTATGGTTTATTAATAAACAATTTGATGTAGTTTAGAAATATTTTAACAATAATTAATAAGTTGTCATATACTAACATCTGCTCAATAAAAAAAAATAAATATAAAAATTTGTTCTAAAGGATTTGATGTCCTCATCAAGGGTCTAATATAATCCATGATTGATAGTTTCACATTGGATATGTCCTATGATATTCCATATTTTGATGTTCTTTTGTTTTATCCATGTATAATTTTGTCATACTCAATTCCGCTCATCGATTGAATATTAGATAATTTTGTTATTATCCATGTGTTTTTTGTGGTATTATCCCTTAACTTTATGGACTCTAAATAAGAGCCAAATATTTTAACCCATATAAATAAATATCATATTTTAATATCGAATCTAAGTTATTAAACAAGGGCGGTTAAAAAACAAAAATCGTGGCAAGAAAATTAATCACCATGGTCTCCACTGTATTACGTGAGTATTTGGGAACAACGGACAGTTTGTTTACGCTTTTATTGCTCTGTGTCCATCAAAGACGACTTCTAATGCCTTCGGATAGCTTGCTCTGCTTGCTATTCCAAAGTTTGAGGCTATATTATTAGATATAGATACCAGGCCAAATGGGGCTTGCCGTGCAACATCGTGTAAACACAGGCAGGATTATTTATTTATCTTATCTTTCTGCTTAACAATATCTTTTTCGTTTAAGTGAAAGCAATTCCAACTCAATAGTTCATGCCTTCTCTCCCAGAGTTAATTGTTACTATAATTAGTCAAATCTTTAAAATCTCACTGTTTTCAACATCGAAAGACGCCACCAATATTTGAATGAGGCCCGACAAAGGCCTCCAGCATGACTACGACGTAACATCTGGATATCCCAAACAAAGCGACCACCTGACTTTCGGTACGTCGAGCGTAGAACACTACGTGATGGAATATATCGTAGATAACCTCTGTTATTAATACGTACTAAACCATAATCCGCATCGAATTAAATAGAAACACAATCGAAACAGAACACCAAGATCTACTGGAAAACCCTGCCAATGTTACGGGTAAAACCACGAGGCAAAACTAGAGATAATCACTAGAGATAATGAATATACAAATCTCAATCTTGCCCAAAACCCTAGCAAACCACACAGAGAATAACTGGGATACAATGATCACTTGTTATTGTTACGTTACTGCTTGACATATCTAAAACCTCCCCAATTAATCACGCAAGATCTACTGTAGATTCGATCCTAACTGAGATGAGAACGCACTGTTCGATGATGAGAACATCTCCTCTGCGTTTGTCCTTGTCTTCTGACCCGTCCCTTTCTTTCTTTCTCTTCCTTTTCTGCCTTGTTCTCCTTCTTCTCTTTGGAATCCCTGGACTGTACAGATCTCCTATGTTGCTGGCCTTCTTTTAAGCTTTTTTTCCTGCCCTACAAGCTCGCCCCCACACCCCCTAATCTTAATTAGGGTTAGGTTAAGAGGGGCTGTGGGCTGTGGGCTGCCAAAGCCACGGGCTGAATATGTGGGCTGTGGTCGCAGCCCAAACCTCCCCCTTCAGCCATAATGGAGGCTGTCCCATGACTCTCAATGTGACCATGCCGACCACTGTCGGCATATCCTCCTGTCGTTCTTTTTGGTAGGGTCCTTCGTCAACAGTCTGCTCCTTGTCATCTGTAGGAGCTTTCTGAAGCTGCAACTGCTTCTCTTCAATACATTTCGAATCCAATGGTATCTGACATCTATATGCTTTGACTTGGAATGAACATTGTGGGCTTTCTTACATAAATGGATGACACTCTGGCTGTCACAATTCACTCAGCATAATTTTTCCTGTTCATCAGCCCCAATTCTTGTAAGAATTCTTTCATCCATACTTTCTTTGCATACCTCTGTAGCAGCAATAACATATTCTGCTTCTGTGGTAGAGAGCAGCAAGACACACCTTTGCAAACCTGGCTTTGCCATGATCACACTCCCCCTGCAAAGTAATATATAACCGGAAGTAGACTTCCTCGTATCTATATCTCTTCCATATCTGCATCTGTGTAACCTTTCCCATAGGTGGTCCACCTCCAAAGCTTAAACAAACCTTAGGCTCCCTTTGAGATATCTAAACATCCACTTCACTGCTGCCTCAGGCTTTTTACCTGGATTTGCAAAAATTGCTAGTAACACTCACTGCATATGCATGTCCCGGCCTCATCCATACCATCGCGTACATTAAACTTCCAACTGCTGAAGCATAAGGATCTTATTGCCTTTTCTCCTCTCCTCATCACTTGACTACTCTTGTTCTGAGCATAACTTGAAGTGACCTGCAAGGAAACCAACTGTTTTTGCATTGCTCATACTGAATCTTTCCAATACCTTTTCAATGTACTTCTCCCGTGACAACCAATCTTTCTTATTTTTCCTATCACGAGAAATCTGCATACCCAGTATTTGCTTTGCTGGCCCCATGTCCTTCATTGCAAAACTCACTCAGTTCCTTCTTCACTGTCAATTTTTAGACAGATCTTTTCCAAGAATAAGCATGTCATCAACATAAAGTAGAGAATAATAAAATCCTCACCAAACCATTTGATATACACACAATGATCTGAAGCCATTCTTTTGTATCCATTTTCTATCATAAATGAATCAACTTTCTGTACCACTGTCTTGTGCTACTTCCACCCATACGAGCTCTTCTTCCTTACAGACAAGTTTCTCTTTACCTTTGACTTTGAAGCCTTCTGGTTGCTCCATATAAATTTCCTCCTCCAAATCCCCATGAAGGAAAGCTGTCTTCACATCTAATTGCTCAACCTCCAAGTCCTGGCTAGCAACAATACCAGAGCAACAAACTAATAGAAGACTTTAACAACAGGGAAAATATCTCTTCAAAGTCCATCCCTTTCTTCTTTTGACCAAAGCCTTTCACAACCAATCTAGCTTTGTACCTTTGGTTGAGAACAATATTCTTGAGTCTTCAACCTGAACCCACTTTGTTTCGTCAAGGCCTTCAGTCCTTTGGTAGCAGTACCAAATCATAAGTGTGGTTCTTCTGAATAGAATCAATCTCTTCCTGCATAGCAACCTACCACTTCTCTTTCTGCTCACTTTCAACTGCTTCCTGGTAACACTCTGGTTCACCTACATCAGTAAGCATCACATACTCATCTGTAGAATATCTTCTGGAAGGTTTACGTTTGTCTAGAATGATCTTCTCACTGAGGTTCTGTGACGTGCTCTCCAACTTCTTCTTGCTCACATGTCCCTACCGTAATTCAACATTAGGCTCTACAACTATCTCCTGCCATCTCCCCATCACCCTTATATCTGTAGGAGTAACTGGGTCACAATCTGCTAATCCTTCTGCAGAAGTTCTTGTCTGGTGCCTTCTTCTTCAAATCCTCAAGGTTTGATCCTCAAAGAAGACCACATCTCTACTCCTTAACACCTTTTGCTTTTCTGGATCCCAAAGCCTGTAACCAAACTGATCATGTGAGTACCCAAGAAAATACATTCTTTAGACTTACCATCCAGCTTGACCTCTCATTATTGAATATGTTCAAATGCACGACAACCAATCCTCTCAAAGGCCTGTAGGAAACATCTTTTCTGTGACCATACCATGCTCTGCAACATCACCCGCTAGGCTGTACATGTGATACGTTGATCACATCAACTGCAGTCCTCAAAGCCTCATCCCAAAACCTTTTGGGTAGCTTGGCCTGTGAAAGCATACATCTGATCTTTTCCATGATGGTGCGGTTCATCCTCTCTGCAATAGCATTATGCTGAAGTTCCATGCCTGTCATCTCATGTTGGATCCCATGTGACCTGCATAATCATTAACATCCTGTATACTCACCACCATTATCTGATCTTATGCATTTCAATTGTCTTTCTGTCTCCCTTTCAAAAAAACCCTAGCATGAAACTCTTTGAAAACATTAATCCCCCTGATCTTTGGTCTTCAAAGCATAGGCCCAAACTTTTCTGGAAAAATCATCTATAAAAGTGACAAAATAAGTGCACCACTGCCTACCCGGACATCACAGATCCACCAATGATTTTTTTGTCCTCAAAGGACCACATACATTTGTATAAACACGGTCTAAGACATGCATTTTTCTAGACAAAGTAGGACTAGCAAATGAAACTCTATGTTGTTTACCAGCCAAACAATCAATACAGGGTTCAAATGTATACCTTGGAGAATCTTGGTAATACCTCTCTCTTGTGGAAAAGATCTTGCCGCCTCGCGTGTCTGGCGGCTCATGTTTGGGGGGGGGTCCCATCGCCTATGCCACAACTCCATACTGAAGTCTTCTCTGTAGCATTTACTGCTCACCATAAGCTTTAAGCCTGCAACCTATACAAAGTATGATATTTCTTTCCACTAGCTATAACAAGAGATCCCTTACTGAGCTTCCATTGCCCTCTGTGAACTTCTGCTTTCATAGTCTTCATCATCCAGTCTTCCAACTGAAATTAAATTCAGCCTCAGTTAAGCTCACATGCCTCCCATCCTTACACCAACTTGCAGCCAAGGTTGGTCTTTAAATGGATATCACCATACGATGATTTCTGCTGTGTGCCAAGTGCCCATCTTGACAACACCAAAATTTTCAGACCTGATGTGCAAAAAACTCTCTCCGTGGTGTAGCATGATAAGAAGCACCTATGTCAACTCACCCACTGCAAGATCTTAACACACACAAGAACCAATATCATCAGAAGGGACAACATCAATAATCACCACCCTGCACTGTAGCTGTAGTATTATCTTTTGACTCTGTAGACTCCACTTCTTTTCTCTCCCTTTTTCTTGCTCGTCTTAGTTGCTTACATTGGTTTCTTGGTAAATGTTCCTTTCTCACCACAGTTATAGCAAACATTCTCTTTTCTTGATCTTGACTTCTCCTACCCATTGCTTGAACTGCGTCTAGACTTTAACCTTCCTCTGTTCTCTGAGATAAGTGCCTGTGAATCATTCTGAGATGTTGCTGAACTCTTCCTTCTTGAACTCCTCATTCACCACACTCTTGTTACTTGACTCATGGTGACAACACCATCTGGCGCAGAATTACGTACGTGAAACCCCCAATGTCCTCCCCCAACTTTCTGGTAATGAACTGAGAAGTAACAATGCCTGCAACTCATCATCAAGAGACATTTCATGAGAGGATACTGGTTAGTGCCAATACTCTGCATTTCATTCAAATGCTCAGCAATAGAAGCACCCTCTCTATATTTTAGGTTCACAAGTTTTCTGATCAAACCAAAGCTTTGTTGCCAGCTGTTTTTTTCCTTTCAGAGACCTTTCACAACTTTTTCCAAAGAGAATATGTAGAAATTTCAGTAAAAACATGGTGAAAGACACTATCATCAAGCCACTGTCTAATAAACCCAATGTTGTTTTCGATCTAACCTCTTCCCTCTCATCTATCATAGTTGTAGGTTTTGCACTATCCCCCTGCAAAGGTCCATAGAAATCTTTGCAGTACAAGAGATCTTCCATTCTTTGGTTTCATATCTCCCCGCAAAAAATTATGTCCATTCAAACTAATCATGCGAGAACATTACTAGCCTCTATAATCAAATAAAGAAAAAAATTCAATCACCAAAACCCCGCTCTGATACCATTATGGGAATCTTCGCCTAAATTAACCTTTGTATATGAACGGTACTAGAAGACCATAATACGCAGCGGAAGTAATGACACACTCAACAAACACCAATATTACGTGGAAAACCCCTCAATGTGAAGGGTAAAACCACGGGGCACAGAGATAATCCATTATGAGAATAATGAATATACAATCTCAATCTCTTGCCCAAAACCCTAGCACAACCACAAGATAACTAACTGGATACAAGGATCACGTCACTGCTCACAATATCTAAAACCTCCCCAAATTAAGCACCATCAAGATTCTACTGTAGATTCGATCTAACTTAGGATGAAACACTGCTAGATGATTTGATAACAGTCCTCTCTGCGTTGTCCTTTTCTTCTTCCTTTCTTTCTCTTCCTTTTCTGCCTTGTTCTCCTTCTTCTCTTTGGAATCTCGTGGCTGTACAGACTCCACGTTGCTGCCTTATTTAAGCCGTTTTCTGCCTCTAAAACGCAGCCACCACACCCCCCCTAATCTTAATTAGGGTTAGGTTAAGAGGGGGTGTGGGCTGTGGGCTGCCGAAGCCCACTATGGGCTGAATATATGGGCTGCCAGCCCAACACTACGGTGTCGTTTTGATGTTCTGGAAACGCAGAATGACGCCGCATAAAATCGACCTATACGAGTTGGTCGACACTCGAGGATACAAGCCATCCTGCTTGGCACCACACAAGTCGACGTCGAACAACCATGGAGTCCTTTCGGAAAGCCTCGAAACGATGCCGTGCGAGTCATAGTTCTTGCAAGCTCAATCAGTGTGAGTGATGACATGTATGACATGATATACACTCTTTTTGCTTATTATTAAAAAAATTCTGATATTTATCCACTTTTATTACTTTAGTATACGTATATTTGGATGTCATGATCTGTGCCATACGATCGGATCGTGATGAGATCACGATAATGTGAACCGATTCACTTTTAAACGTAGACCCTAAATGATTCTGGTCATAAGTTACTCTAGAGGACATTGAGATAACCAAAAAAACTGGTGTGCTATATACCCATGCATATGATTAAGTCCGTCTGGTCTCATAGTTGGCTCGTTTAAGGACACTAGACTACAGAGCAGGTGCTCATTGGAGAATAAGTTCACTAATTGATCCGCTCACGGAATGTTGGATGGTTGATGATACCTCATTGTCAAACAACGATTCCCGTCATCCCAGTGGTGTACTTGGTCCCTAGACTTGAGACACCAAAGATGTCCTGTATGATAGTCCACTCTTTGATATAGGACCTTATATGTTTGGGAGTTTTCAATCTGTACAATCGCTCCTTGGGAGGGATAGCCACTGACGAGGCTATTGCGGTATCAATGGAGGATTATCCGCCCTTGGTATCATGCGAAAATATTCATTATTTTTACTAGACAAATTCTGGCCAAGGTCATGCGGATTGAAAGGAAAGAGTGCTCCAAGAGATGAGATTAAGTGAACTCGAGAAAACTATATGAGCTTGACAGCACTATGCCATTAATCCTGGTCTTTAGGATATTAGATGGATGAGGAACTATTAGTATACATAACTAGATAATAGGTCCAAAGGATTGGATTCCCCTATATTATGGGTAGATTACAACTTAGTGGCCTAGTACATTCGCATCGTTGAGTTGAGTGAATTATTATGGAGATAATAATTCATAAGCTAGAAGATTCTGACAAGTATAACTCATGACCAGCTTGATATTGGGTTCCTAGATATCCACACATATTGTCTTAGGAATGAGTCAGCATTAAGAGGGGGAGGGGGTGAATTAGTGCAGTGGTAAAACATTGATTTTAGAAATATTTGTTCGTTGAAAACTGATCGGAAATATATTCCCTTAAAAACACTTACGTAAGCGTATGAGGAAGTAGAGTAGTGAAGGAAGTTTGCAGTAAGGTAATTGCACAAATAGAAATGCAAACCAGATTTTTATAGTGGTTCGGTCTTCATGACCTACATCCACTCCGTCGATTCCTCTTTTGTGTCGGGCTACCGGCATCCACTAACGATCTTCCTTCATGGGTGAAGATTAACTACCCTTTTACACTCTTCTCCTTTTCACAAGTTTAGGAGACAACCCTTACAACCTCTCTTTCAAAAAATCAAATAAGTACATATAAACTATTGTAATTGATCCATATGATTTATTTAGACCAATTGATATAATAAGCCTAGAAGGTACCACAAATATGCTTATAATTGTTAATGATTATAGTAGATACACTTGGATTACGTCTCTTGGCATACAAAAATGATTGTTTTAAGTATTTTTCAAAATCTTGTAAACCTGTTGAAAATTAAAAAGGCTTTATGATTTCATATATACGTATATTATGTTAGTGGAGTTTCAAAACCGTGAATTTCAAAACTTTTGTGAATCAAATGGGTACAACTATACTTTCTCTAATCCAATAAAACCAAAACACAACAAAATGTAGTAGTTGAAAGAAAACATAGAGTTTTACCATAAATGTAAGAACCAGTGTACTATATAGCCTACCTAAATATTTTTAGGCCGAAGTTGTTAACACGACATGCTAGTCGTAAATAGGGTTCTAATAAGACAATTACTTTTTAAATCTCCTTATGAACTTTGTGACAACAAAAAATCCCAATATTTTATATTTTAAGTTTTCGGTTGTAAATATTTATCTTAAATGAAAAAAATGCCTTAGAAAATTTTGATGAAAAATCCGATAAAAGACTTTTATGAGTTATTTCTCTATTTCTAAAACTTTACGTATCTTTAATAAAATACTTGGTATAGCGGAATCATGGTTGTTTTTAATGAAAGCTTCCCAAACTTAGAAAAGTAATTTTGATGCATGATTCAATTTGTGTTAATTTAATGAAAACTCTCCTCTAAACAACTTGGATGCATCTTTTTTTCAAATAATCCTTGCATAAGGATTGAAAGTATGTAGATACCCCATCCTAAGGAGCAATCATAGGAGATACATCAAAAGGTGTTCGATACTCCTTCTTCTTTTAAAAATTGTGCGAATGCAGCCTTTTTGTCTCAAATTGAACCTAAATGCACTAATGAAGTCCTAAAATATGATCTTGGGTCCTGCAATGCATGTGGAAGTAAATCATTTGAGAGAAATGGTCTGGAAGCTTGTTCCTAGACCTAGTGACCATTTAGTAATTGGTACTAAATGGGTCTTGTAGAAACAGCACGATGACTTGGTATCGTGGTTAGAAACAAAGCTAGACTATGGCCAAAGGTTTCAACCAAGAAAAATATATCAATTAAAAGAAACAATCGTTCCTATGGATAGACTTGAAGCTATAGGATTCTCCTTACTTGTGCTAGTTGTAATAATTTTTAGTTATTTCAAATGGATGTTGTTGGAAAATCTTAGGGGCGACATCAATGCGTAGAAGAAGAACATAAATAAAATCCCAATTTCCTAAAGATATGTTAATTGTCAAGCAAAGATTGGTGCATAAAATCCACAAAACAGAAAACTACGTATAGTTAAGCTTGTGACCTAGGGAATCGATATCCCTGCATCCCTATAGATCTCTAGGAATGGGTAAGGAGTCAGCTTCCCTCCTCTCTAGTGGTGATCCACACAATAGGGCTGCGACAATGCTCCTTGAATCTCTAAGCTTGCTATCTAAGGAGGAGAATGAGGGAGAATAAGAGAGGCAACCCAAAAAGGCTCTAGCTTATGAACCATTAGTTCCCTCCTATTTATAGAGATCTCTTATCAACTTAACCCTAATAGATCCTACTATAATGGGTATTGGATCTCCATCCAACTACCCAAGCCTCTTTGATTAGTGGATCTCTATCCAATAATATCTCATTGGTTCTTATTGGATCTCATCCATAGGATCCAATAATTCAGGAGCTTATTGGATATCCATAAGATGGGTCTCCTACGGATATCTCATATCTGAACCTCTACTCATCGCAATGCCTATCATATGTGTGTGACCCTTTAGGCCCAATATCCACTAGCGAGGGCAGCGCCCCGCCCTTTTGTCGCACAAGCCCGCCGTCGATAGGGTGGCGGCGGCGGCAGCAGTAGCAGCACGGGAGAGGGTCTTAGGTTTTTTGGCAAAAGGTAGTTTTGCCCCTCGGAATTTGAGAATTTCAGTTACTGTCCTTTGACCAAATTACGAAAATACCCCACTCAAATCAAAAAATTCCCTATATGTCCTTGATTTCAAAAAAATATTATAATTAAAAATTTAGTTGATTATTATTTTTAATTTTATCTAGTAGTCTTACATGATATGATGTTTATCAGGTGTGTATGATGTTTTGACGGATGATCATGGACCGTGTGATGTGTGTACTTGTGATTATTATTATTGGGGCCTGCAAGCCTCCATTATATTTTTCGTTTATTGTTGGGCCTGCGTGCCTGTGATTAAGTTGTAATCATATGAGAAGGCGCAGCGAGAGCGTGGATGCAATAACGGGACCCAGAGACGACTATTGCGATGTATGTAATGCCATCGAGATGACGACGGAACCGACGAGGAGGGCGAGCATAAATGATCATAGGGCATGAGAATCAACCGCTGCCACAAGATCTTAATGTGAGTGCTTAGGCCTACTGGCTTGGGCCTGATCACATTAGGTTGTGGTCCATGATCATCTGGTGTGATTGCTTATACATATACTAGATATGTATATATATTTGCATGCGATATAGATATATATTAAATATGTATATGTTGTTACATGTCTTTGGAGACCGAATTATAGACACATCTCCTCGATAATTTAAGTTGGTACATGTGAGGCCATTAGATTGACCCATGTGGCCTTCCATCTTATAGGTAGGAACTGATTCCCGATGTAGGTTGAGTTGGTCGAGTCCCTCGAGTCCACCTATATCGCGATTCGCTATCTTATCTACTACATGAGATATTATCGTACCTAACGGCATGGTAGCGTTGGTCGAGTCCCTCGAGGGTATATTATCAATCAGACTCATCTTGTAACGAAGGTGTTGACTTAATCGAATATCATGGTTGGTTGAGTCCCTTTAGACCATGGTGATTCGGAGGCCAACAGGACGGAATCACAAGGAGTTGTGATCGACAAGAGTTGCCCACATTTTGGGCTTAGTATGATTAGTCAGTCCCCCCGAGGTTACAACACTAGAGACGCGGATTGGATCCTGATCCCCACTAGAAGCTGCGAGACTTTCGTTTCACGTGTTGAGGGTGTCGCATGACTCGTTAGTAAAATAGTGGGAGCATATTAAGATAGAATTCCATATCTTGATAGTTTATTTCTTGCAAAATCTGCATGTTATTCATTTCTATACATCTTTATTTTCAGAAAATGTCGCTTTCAAATCCCTTACGTGGCATACTGATGTCAACCGTCTTACTGGTCCAAATTATACGGATTGGCTCCGCAACTTGAGAATATTCTCACGGCGGAGAAAATCGCATACATCCTTGATACAGTAATGCCTACGCCTGAGGAATGGGTAAGCGAGAATGAGATCGCTCGCTACGTGAAGTACATTGATGACTCCACTCTTGCTCATGCTACACTTGTTGGGCCTAAATGACTCCCTAGTTTACAAAGACTCACAAGAAAAGATTGATGCTAGATCCATTCTCCTACATGTCCATAAATTTTTTGAGGAACAGGGAAAGACTCAGCGTATGATATATCCAGAGGGGCCGTCGTGGTCTGGCAGCTAGGATTGACTGGAGTGAGGCCTGGTTTTCGCGCGAACCCGGGTCTCAAGATGATTGGTGGATGAAGCAACTCAGAGGTCTAGTGATGGTCCTAGAGGATAACTTGTGTGGACATTGTGCTTTAGTCCCTACCAGATCCCTTTTCACAGTTCATAATGAATTTTAATATGAACAAGCTTGAGATGACTCTCCAAGCTCCTCATATGTGGAGGAAGGCAGGGAGTCCCTATAGAAAGAGAAGCCAGTTCTATACACTGGTGAGACCAGAAAGAAAAGGAAAGCAGAAAGTCCCTTAAGAAGGAAAAGGTAAGGGTAGACCAGGAAAAGCAAAGGTTGCTAAGAAAGACCCAACAAAAGGACAAAGGCTAGTGCTTCTACTGTGATAAAGATGGGCACTGGAAGAGGAACTACAAGAGTACCTTGCAGAAAAGGGAAATAGAAGCTTGGTGAAGCTTCAAGTACTTCATGATCAGTCTCTTATGATAACACATGGGTATTGGATACCCGGTAGTGCTTATCATATATGCAATTCTTACCGGTTCTAGCAAGGCCTAGGAGACTAGAGAGAGGCGAGATTGACCTTAGATGGGTAATGGAGCAAAAGTTGCTGTAGTAGCCCTTGGCGAGGTCGCCCTACATCTGCTTGGTGGAGCTTTTATTGTATTAGATGCATGTTATTTTGTTCCTCTAGTCTCACAAACATTATCTCCATTTCATATTTGACAATTAGTGGATATAAATTAGTTTTTGAGAACAATTGTTGTTCGCTATTATTAGATATGAGATCATCACGAAGGAACATTGCATAATGGTTTATTATGCTAGACACTACTCCACATATCATGAATATAAATGTGTCCAAGAGGAAATGAGATGAGATAAATAGTGCATACCTGTGGCATGTAGGCTAGTCACATCCATGAAGAAGGATTAAAAAGTTGCTAAATGATGGATATCTAGATCCATTCGACTATGAGTCATATGCAACTTGCGAGCCTTGCCTTCATGGAAAATTGACCAACTCTCCATTTAGTGGAACTAGAGAGAGAGCCACTGAGTTGTTGGCACTCATACATAGTGATGTATGTGACCCATGTCAACTCAACCATTGGTAGTTACTCCTACTTCATTACCTTTACTCATGATTTCTCAAGGTATGGATATGTGTACTTAATGAAGTACAAATCCGGCCTTTGAGACAATTCAGAAATGAGGTGGAGAACCAGACTGGAAAGAGTATCAAAACTTTTCGATCAGATCGAGGAGGTGAGTACTTAAGTACAGAGTTACTCAATTCCTCAAGGACCATATGATATTATCCCAATGGACACCTCCTTATACATCTCACTCAATGGTGTATATGAAAGGAGAAATCGTACGCTGTTAGACATGGTACGATCCATGATGAGTTTCGCTGATCTACCCATCTTATTTTGGGGATATGCCCTGGAGACCGCAACTTACCTTCTGAACAAAGTTCCAACTAAGTCAGTAGTGTCTACACCATATGAGATATGAAAAGAAAAGAAGCCCGATCTTAAAGTTGTTAAGAATTTGGGGCGCCCTGCCCACTTAAAAGACACAACCCTGATAAGTTGGAATCGAGGACAGAGCGGTGCAAGTTCGTGAGATACCCCAAGGAAACTTGTGGGTATTATTTTTATCATCTCATGACCAAAAGGTCTTTGTAGCCAAGAGGCACTGTTCCTTGAGAAGGAACGTATTCTTGGTGGAGATAGTGGGAGCCTATGAGTTGAGCGAGGTTGGAGAACCAAGCTCAAGCACCACTCTACAGCCCGAGTCTGTTTAGTACCTAACACACAAGTTCCAACTTTACGTAGGTCCGGTAGAGTATCCCATCCTCCTGAGAGATATGTGGATTATTAGAGGAGAAGATGTTGAGGATATTGATCCTCAGACCTACAAGGAGGCTATTATGAGTATAGACTCCGGAAGTGGCAAGAAGCCATGAATTCTGAGATGGATTCTATGTACTCCAACAAGGTTTTGGTACCTAGTTGATGCGCCCGAAGGTACGATACCCATCGTTGCAAGTGGATCTTTAAGAAAAAGATCGGAGTAGATGGAAAGGTAGAGACCTATAAAGCAAGGCTAGTGGCTAAGGGGTATCGTCAAAGCAATGTGGGTTGACTATACGACACCCTTCTCACCGTACACCTAAAAATCCATCCGATTCTATTGGCTATTGTAGCATACTATGATTATGAGATATGGCAGATAGATGTGAAAACTGCATTTCTCAATGGAACCTCGATGAGGAGGTGTATATGATACAACCTGAGGGATCAGTGTCCAACGACTACCCAAATAAGTGTTCAGGTTTCTTAGATCCATTTATGGACTAAAGCAAGCTTCCCGAAGTTGGAACATAAGATTTGATGAGGCAATTATATCTTATTAGTTGTTAAGAACGAAGTGCCCTTGTTGTAAAAGAAGATAAGTGGGAGCGCTATCACCTTTTTGGTGTTATATGTGGATGACATCTTGATCATTGGGAATGACAGAGGAATGCTATTCATAGTCAAGGCTTGGGTTATCTAGACACTTCTCTATAAAGGACTTAGGGGAAGCATCCTATATCTTGGGGATTCAGATCTATAGAGATAGATCCAAGAGAATGCTTGCTTGTCCTAATCCAGGTACATAGAAACCATTGTTAAAAGGTTTGGCGTGAAAAATTCCAAGAGAGATCTCATACCGATGAGACATGGGATATCGCTTTCTAGGAGTATGTCCCCAAAGACTCCAAAAGAAAGGGTAACGAGGTATATTATACTTATGCCTTGGTGATAGGGTCTATCATGTATGCCATGCTATGTACTAGGCCTGATATAGCGCATGCCTGAGTGTCACGAGCAAGTATCAAGCGAATCCAGGCTTGGAGTACTGGAAAGCATAAAGTGTATCCTTAAGTACTTGAGAAGGACTAAGGATCTTTTACTAGTATATGAGGTAGTAGCCTCAGGTTAAGGCTACATAGACTCAGTTTTCAGTCTGATGTCGATGATAGCAAGTCGAATTCGGGTATGTGTACACCTTGAATTGAGCATGTGCTGGAAGAGTTCCAAGCAAGATACTACTGCTGACTCGACCATAGAGATGGAATACATTGCTACAGTAGATGCGCAAAAGAGGGAGTCTGGATGAAGAAGTTCATCACAGATTTGGGAGTCGTGCCAGATAGCAAGGATCCGATTTCCTTATATTGCGACAACAACGGGCAATTACTCAAATAAGGAAACCCGGTCTCATTAGAAGTGTTCTAAGGAGGTTCCAACTTATTAGAGAGATCATGACCCGAGAAGATGTAGTAGTGGAAAGAGTTCGCATCCGAAATACATTACAGATCCACTAACAAAGCCGGTGTCTCAGATTGTTTTTGAGCGTCATAGGGGTCTGATGGAGATCAGACACATAGATGATTGGCTTTAGGTCAAATGGGAGATTGCTAGTCATAGGTGCCCAACAAGCCAATCACGTAAGTGATGGTACGTGTGACTTGACATGAAATCTTTTTGCTTATTATATTTTGGCATATATCACTTTATATTGTCTATTGCATATATGCATATATATATGGTGATGTCCTTGGATCCATGCAATGGGATCGGATCGTGATGAGATTATGATAATGAGACCGATTCACCTTTAAACACAGATCCTAAATAATCCCGGTCATAGGTTACTCAAGAGGGATATCGTGATAATCAGACAGACTGGTGTGCTATATACCCATCTATATAATGGATGTAGCGGTCTCATAGCTACTCGTGTGGGAACACTAAGGATACAGTACAGGTGCTCATTAGAGAATGAGTTCACAGATTGATCCGCTTACGGAATACTGGATGGTTGATGATGCCTTATTGTCAGACAACGATTCCATAGTCCTAGTGGTGTATCTGGTCTTTAGACTTGAGACACCAAGGATGTCCTGTATGAGTGCTCCACTCTTTGATACCAGATTTATAGGTTTGAATGTCCATATCTAGTATAGTTGGTCATTGGGAGTGGCCATCGACCTACGAGGGCTATTGAGTGTCGATAGAGGATCATCCACTCTCGGCGTCATGAGAAGAATATCTCTTGTGTTCTTGCTTAGACAAATCCCTGCCAGGGTCATTCGGTTGAGAGAGAAAGAGTTCTCCGAGAAAATCCGATTAGAAACCGTATGGGTCTGACAGCACCATGCCCGATATACGGTCTTTGAGATATTAGATTGATGAGAGACTATAGGTACATGATAACCGAGGACAGATAGGTCCAATGGATTGAATTCCCCTGTATCATTTGGGGACTACGACGTAGTGGCTTTAGGACGGCCGTAGTCTTGAGTCGAGTACATTATTATAGAGATAATAATTCACTGAGCCAGAAGGAGTTTGACAGCTATGACTCATGGCCACCTTTCTATTGAGCTAGAGGGGGGGGGGGTTTCCCCCCACACACATATGGTAGGCTTGCGATAGTAGATGTTCGTATATGAGATATCCACCAGAGCCCCTATCTTATTGGATATCCAATAAGCCCTTGAATTATTGGATCTCGTAGACGAGATCCAATAAGAGCCCATGAGAGATTATTGGATAGGATCCACTAATCTAAAAGGCTTGGGTAATTGGATGTAGATCCAATACCCACTAGGGGGGATCCATTAGGGTTTGATATGAGCCTCATAAATAGGAGGGATTCAAGAGCCTTTGTTTGCATATCCTATTCTCCTCCCCCTCTCTACCGTCAGTCGGTGTTAGAACCCTTGTAGATTCTAAGCTTGAGGTTGATCTCTTTAGGGGATCGGCCTCTTGGAACTCTATAGGGGGGGTTCCCTTCCTCCAAGTTGCTGCTCAAAGGCTACAGAAAATATTCATCTATTGCCTATGAAAAGAGGAGAAATATATGGCTATTTATAGAGCTTCTAAACTCTAACTCCTAATAGGACTCCTACTCAGACTCATACTTCTACCAACTCCTATATCACTCCCTACTTAAGATCCTCCTATTAGACTTCATTTTTTTTTTTTTTTTTTTTTTTTTTCCCCCCCCCCCTCTAACTCAGACTCTTATTCCTTTACAACTTCTAATTTTTCTCTAAGAAATAACCTCCAAACCCTAGCCAGCCTCTTCACCTCTTAATAAGAAGTCGGCTTAGGCAGTTTTACATGAATGTCCCTATCAATTAGGACTCTCGTAGCTAGAGTCCTAATATACCCGCCCTCTTCAAATTAGCCTTGTCCTCGAGGCTGACGATTCCTGAATTTTGAGAATTTGATCTTCAAGTCATCAAGTTCTCCAGTGCATCTTCTGTTGGTAGGTTCACCCACTATATAGTCACTGTCAGTAGTGGTTCATCGTCGCCGGTCACGATTCTGTTGATTAATAATGACACTTGGCTAGGTCTAGAGTTCTCCTTGGTAGTCATATTTGGTGGGTGATTGACTGGTCTCCAAGCACCTATTTACAACTTTCGTCTGGCTATCGGTTTGTGGGTGATATGCCATACTTCTGGCCAAAAAAAAAACTTTAGTACCCTACATATGGAATAATTTTGTCCAAAATCTGCTCGTGAAGATGCAAGTAGAATTTATCATAAGCATAATGCGTCCTTTATAGTGTAATTCTTTTGAGTCCCAATTGTAATGAGCCACAGAGCTTAATGCTTCTTCCCATTTTTTTATGATCTTACTGGTCTCCGGATCTTCCTGCCATTCCATCTTATTATCCTCAAGGAAGTCACTGGTTGGAAGCGAAACGCCGAAAGTTCAGCTTGCTCGGCTAACTGCGAAAGTGCATCTGCAACAACATTCTCTTTCCTCCTTTTGTAAGTTATTTCATAATCAAATCTAAGAAGTTTTATTACCCATTTTTGCTGCTCAGGGGATGATATCTTTTGTTCCAAAAAGTACTTGAGGCTTTTATAGTCGATTTTAATTTGAAATCGTCGTCGGATCAAGTAGGGTCTCCACCTCATTGCTGCGTGCACAATGGCGAGCATCTCCTTATCATATGTTGACATGTTTTGATGGGAGGTAGACAATGTCTTGCTCGTGTATACGAGTGGTTGATCATCTTGCATGATAATGCCCAATTTCCAAAAAAAAAACTTCCAGATGCGTCGACTCAATAATGAATGGTCCGGTTGAAATCTGGTAGTGCAAGCACTGACGTCGTCGTCATGGCTGCCTTAAGTTTGTCGAAGGCAGTGAAGGCTTTGTCCACCATTGGAAGACATCTTTTTTTAGTAAAAAGTAGTGGTGCATTGATCTTTCTATAGTTTTTCACGAACTTACGGTAGTACGACTTGTTACACCCAGAAGCTATGTAGCAATTTTATGTTCTTCGGGGTCAACCAATTCTGCATTGCTTTTATTTTGGAGGGGTCCATTGCCACATCGTCCTCTGATATGATATGCCTAAGATATTCTACCTTTTAGTGAAGAAAGCAAAAATTCATAGTGGCCGTTGTGTGTTCGAAAGACGATTTTCGGTATGTCTTCTTTGCACACTCATATTTGATGATACCCGAATCGAAGGTCCAGCTTTGTGAAGATTTGTGCTCTCTTTCATCTGGCAATTCATCTACTATTGGAATAGGGTATTTTTCCTTAACGTTATGCCGTTGAGGGTTCGGTAATCATGTACATTCACTATTTTCGGCCTTCTTTCATACGAAGAGCACCGGTGAAAAGTAGGGGCTGCAACTTGGCCGAATAACTCCTATTTCGGCATCTCTTTTACAATCCTTTCTATTTCATCCTTCTATAGATATGAATGTTGATATAGCCAAGTATTTGTAGGAGGTTGCCCAGAAGAATCAGTATACAATGATCATGCCGACAGGCAAGAGGTAGGTTGCGCGGTTCGTCAAATATATCTGAAAATTTAGCAAGCAAAGGAAGTAGGTTTTGATCTTGAAATTCTATTTGCTCTCCCTTAGTTTGCTGCTCAGTTGAACCAAAATCATTGCAGGCTTTATGCAAAACCTTCTCCATTTGTTGTGTTCAAATCGTTCATTACGTCGCCCCCATGTTTCCCTGTAGAATCACCTGTTTCCTTTACTATAAAATCTCAAAATTAGTTTCATAAAATTCTAGAAAATATTACCTAATGTCGTCAACCATTTCAATTTGAGCATAGCCTCATAATCATCAAGAGGGATGATGAAAAATTTGCAATTATCTCTTGGTCCTACAGTAACAGTTTCTCCCGCGGGCGCCTACAATGACGTCAAACCTACTGTATACTCGATAGGTAAGGCCATCCAGACAGCAACTTTGCTATCTAGGAAAATATTAGTGCTGCCCCGTGTCAATGAGAACAATGATCGATTGTATGTTTGAGAAGGCCTTCCCCATTCATCGTTTGCGGGTTTGAGTAGCTGCTAGTGCATGTACCGTAACTTCAGTCGGTTGTGGCTCTTCTTCTACATCTTCATTTTCTATCAAGGCCTCTTCTGATATTCAATGACCTCTTCTTTTAACTAGTGCATCATAAGCAGTTTCTCTTTTCTACAGTGATGCTCGCGGCTCCACGGGCTCGTCTTGGTTCCAACATAACTCCTTCTTATATCGATCCGCGAAGCTCTTCTCTTGTCATCATTTTTGGTGATTGATAGTAGGGGGGGGGGTGAGGGCTTCTACTTGCCGGTCAAGAAGCGATCCTAGTCCTTCTGGCTTCCATGGTTCAATCGCTTCTCTTTATGCTCGTGGAATAGATGGCTTGCCATAAAGCCGTTTATGGTTTTTCGTCTTTACTTCTCCCCGGATCTCCAACTTCAAGCCCTCAATAAAAGTCCCCAATAGCTATTTTTGAGACCAATCACAAGTTTGATTAGATAACCTTTCAACCTGGTTTGGTAATCCTGATGGTATAGTTTTGTCGGATACTTTTGCTATTGTTCGTCATGTTCTCGTAATCGATTGGTCCGTAGCGATCATAGTCCTTCTTTGAATTGTCATCATGAGAGGACCCCATGAGTATATTTAAACCATTCAAACCACTGTATGGCATCCCTTCAAGATGTATAGCTACAAATTCCACCATAGATGCATCCGCAGTTTTAATGATACCAAAAATATCGCTCCGCACTCGATAATCCACCCATCGGGTCTCCTCTTTCCATCGTAGGTAGTCCACTCTCATGCGGGGATAGTTTGGTTGTCTAAAGCCTCCCCTCTCTTGAAGTCATCTCTTCGTGCTTGGTGCGATTGGTTAGAGCTCTCTCCTTGATGTGATTTTTTCATGCTTGGTGTCGGCCTAAACTGAGTTTGGTAAAGAGAATCCTGCTCTTATCCCCGTCGCGCCTCCAAGACTTTGAATTTAGCATTATTGCCCTTAGAGCTATAGTATAGCCTCTAAAAATTGTTATTTAAGATCTCTCTTTTGTTGTCGGTTTAAAGGCAGTATAGGTTGAGAGAATGATGTCGAAGGGTTGGTGGTGGTGGATGTAGGCTGCTGTTTAGGCTTGGTTGTGGCTTTTTGTGTAAGTTTGAGAGGTTTGATTTGGTGAGTTTTTGGGCTATGGATGAATATTTTAGATCTATTGCAGATTCGGGGAAGGTCAAAGAATACTGCGGTTGGTGGGATGATGGTAGAATGGCGATGATCTTTTAAGCAATTGTGGGAATTACTTTGGTCTGCTATGAAGGGCATCGAGATTCCAGAATGCGCTCGATAGCCAAGTGTTAACCCTTTATATTCTAATCTATGAGGTTGATCTCTTTAGGATCGCCTCCTTGAACTCTATAGGTTCCCGTCCCTCCCAGTTGCACTCAAAGCCTGCAGAAAAATATCTCTATTGCCTATGACAGATAGGAATACATGGCTATTTATAGGGCTTCTAACCTCTACTCCTCATTAGGACTCAGACCAAGACTCATAAACTTCAACCAACGGGGGTCCTAATATGACTCCTTACTCAAGCCTGCTAATCGACTATCTACTCAAGGCTCGTTTCCGAAGGATCAGAAGTGGGCTTCTTATTTGTACAAATGTTACTTCACTTGAAGAGCATGAAGAAATTACCGATACTTCTTTATCTTTTGAGTTGTTCTGCCGGATCGTCGCTCAAGATCTTTGGTCTTCACCCTGACTGATGAAAAAACTCGGATCACTTCTTCATAGATTCGTTGGAATTATTCTCTCTAGTTTCATGGCCTATTCGAAGTTAGCAGGCGCTCTGGTTGGACCTCATGACGAAAAAGATTGCAGTCAGTTTGATAATAATCGAGTGACCTTCTTCTTGTTCCGAACAGTTAGATATGAAGCAAAACATGTCTTGTTCTAATCGTTGATCATTGATTTCTATAGTGAAAATACGAATCTGAGTTGAAGAAGAGGCGAGGTCGTCGACCTGCAACAGATAAAGGGGATTTATTCAATCACATAGTTGGGCTCCTAGAATCGGCGCCCTTGTGTCAACTATGTGATTGTATTGAAAGCCCACTTTTCTCTATCGGGCTCGGGGCACGCGGACCTTTTATCATGAAGAAGGATGAGCTTCAAGAGAATGATTCGAGTTTCTTGCAGAGTGGAAACCATTCAGTACCAACACGAGATAGATCTCCAAGAACAAGTCCTTTTTTCGAGTAAGCAATTCATTTGGGACCCTGCGGATCATTCTTTTTCCTATTCAAAGATCACCCTTTGTCTCTGTGTTTTCACGTCGAGAATTCTTTGCAGATGAAGAAT
>PYDT01001641.1:0-22991 GCA_004837865.1 Musa balbisiana
TTATTTCGGTTTTCTACTGGCGGCTTTAACTATAACCTCAGCTCTCACCCTTCATTGGTTTGAACAAGATACGACTTCCCATTTGAAATGAATGAATGAAAAATGATAAAAAACGACTGATTTTCTCTGAGATTTCCGTGGTATTCTATGGTTCTTTCTCACATACAAGGACAATTATGGTCATTGAGATCACGGATATTTGATTACTATTTAGGGATAGATCTTACTTTCTTTTTATCCCCTAACAAACCGAAATGATTGAAGTTTTTCTATTTGGAATCGTCTTAGGTCTAATTCCTATACTTTAGCAGGATATTCGTAACCGGCATATTACAACTAGAGACGTGGTGATCAGTGGACCTTGATTGAGTAATTCTTTCCTTTTTTTTGATTTGACCTCCTGCAGGAAGGAGGTCAAAAATTCAAGTTTTCAAGTTACAATTCAATTTTGGTTTGTTAAAGGATGTTATTGTGATCGACATCCAAATAAAACGAATCACGCTCTGTAGGATTTGAAACTAAGACATCGGGGTTTGGAGACCCGCGTTCTACCGAACTGAACGAAGAGCGCTTTCTATCCTTATGACAGGGATTACGACTGTACTGTAAAGAAAAGTAATTTTTCACCCACAAACGTCTTGCTACATCTAGTATGCAAGACCAGGATTATGTCCAATTTAACGATTCAAGAAGCCTCGTTACTGCCCATGGGAGAAGTAATAGGTAGGGATGACAGGATTTGAACCCTGACATTGTGTACCCAAAACAAACGCGCTACCAAGCTGCGCTACATCCTTTCAAATTGTGTACAGTTTCATGTACAAATCCCCTGTTCTTGTTTTCCATATCGTCATTTTCTCCTCATCTATATACACTTTCTTGTCATTTCTCTTTTGGTTTTTGGTTCATATAATAAAAGAAATATACATCGAACCTAACGTATAAAAAAGTAATATGTATCAGTAATGCCAGGAACAGGGATTTAGATTTTTTTTCTTTTCAAAAAAAGAAAAAAATCTATGACTTCTTGTACATATCTATTTTCTTGTTAGGAATCCGGGTTAGTAGACTTTGTGTAAAAAAATACAAATATCTTGAACTACAGCATCTGACCATAATATGGATTACAAATCTATAATAGAAGGAGATTTTCAATGCGAATATAAAAACTATCTCTCCGTGGCACCTGTGCTAAGGACTCTCTGGTTTGGGTCATTAGCAGCATCTGATAGAAATTAAGCGGGGATTTCCGGAGCCTTGTCATTCCCCTTTTTTTAATTCTAGTATTGATTGATATGCGAAGAAATGAATAAAATTAGAGATACAATTCCACGTGACTAAAATTTCTAATTTCGCCATATTTTTCAGTTCTTTAGGATAGGAAGGAAAAGAAAAAAGTGTATTGACCCTCAGCAAAAAATGTGGTAGACGAAGATCGAATTGTGGAGAACATGAAATGAAAATGTGGATCCAGTCTACGGCGGTTCCAGAAATCTATAGCATAGAAGAAGAATTTAACTTAAATAATAAATAAAATAAATATAATAAAACTATTGGAGTTCGGATAGGAACAATGAAGTTAGAAAGAAATTGGAATTATTTAATTATTACTCCATTAAATAGTACTTTATTCGTTATTACTTATTATTCTATAAAATTTTACTCCATTAATATAATATTCATTATCTATTAATTATCAATATATAATGAAATGATTTAATTGAACGAAACTTAGAATCAAGTTCGAGTTAGAACCTATCGATTTTTTTGTGTTCGTTCTCTTCTTCAGCTCGGATCGAAAATAGAAGAGTTGCCGACAACATTCAAAGGACGGTTTCATGGCCACGGGTAAGATGCAGTTCATAGTTCTTTGGATGTACCAGTTGTGCCAGAAATATGTGAATACCGTATAGAATCGCCATGTATGTCTAGAATATTACTAAAACCAGCAATTCGGAGACTACCATACGCCGTCGATTAGAAAATGGAGAATTTAATTTTGTTCGCTATTGTAAAACAACATTACGATTCAGGAGAAATAAAGAATAGATCGAACAGACCGCGTCGTGCGCTCTCGCAAAGGCAAGGGACGAAATCTTAAATATATTAAATATAAATATACAAATGTATACAAATCAAGCCTATTTTTGTCGTCGGATCTGAACTGAAGTTGAATAAAGAAATATTAATTTTAGAAATAAGGAATAAAAACATGGAAAATCCAAGAATCCTTTCGTAAAATCCAAAGCGTCTTTTCGTAGGCGTTTGCCCCCAATTGGATAGGGGGACGAACGATATAGAAAATGAGTTAATTAGGCGATTTATTATGAACAAGGAAAAATTTATTAGGCGGGTGAATAGATTGACTTTGAAAACACCCGATAATTACTATTGCTATAAAGCAAGCCCGTCGTAGTATGTTTATCTTGTTACCTGTTCTTAATAATGAGAAACAATGTGAGAGAGCCGAGTACGTCCCCAGAACTACTGGTCTAAAACCAAAAATAAATAGACATACCGCAATTGACTCAAAAAACTCCAATTGTAACTAAGCTTCAGATGATGTTTTGTTCGAAAAGAGGCGAGAAGATAGAGGGGTTCCTGGTTATAAGAAGAAACAAAAATGGAGGAAATTTTTTTTATGAACATATTCGTTCATTCCTATTACTATCTTAATTTTTGTATTATATTTTTGCCCGGAGTTCCCTTTCCGGGGAATTCTGTTCAATCATCTGTACTGTAAGTACTTTAGATCACTTACTTACTTTAGAATCGACTTGATTTGATGATCTGTTGGAAAATCATGTATAGGACAAGTCTTATTTGATATAGCTATTGTGCAGGATTTACGTTAAGGAAGAGCAAGTGCTTTGTACAGATGTGTATTAATCTACTATAACTATACAATACCGCTTCTCACGAGTTATGCATTATCCGCGTGATCCACAAACGGACGAAAATTCAGTATTTGCCTGCATCTATCTCGAGGAGGAGGAAGCCCAAGCTCTCATTTTATGTTGAGTAATCGTCGAGTAAGTCTTGAATGAGCTCCTAGAGGTGATGCAAATAAACGAATTTTGTTCGAAGTTCCGAGCTGTATATCCCGTTCTAACTCTGGTCATTGGAATCACATTAAACCTAATGAATAAACTAATTGATTTCGATTCTTTCAGTCATCCTTTTCCCCTCTCAAGGTCGATTAATAACAAAAAACGATTATTCAGATATATAAAATATACATTCCAATGGCTTTGTTGTACTATAACCTTCCTGACCACAAATTTTTTTATTCGTCCAGGCATTCACCTGAAAAATAAGAAATTCTAATGATACTAAAAAAAACATAGTGGGTTCACGTTTCTATGGTACGTCTTAAAACGGTGAGGTCCGACTATATACACCGGAGCATATTATTTCTTTAACCAAATGGTATTGTGAAATGTATAGTTCACACGCTTTGGCTCTACCACAACTTATAGAGTATAGCCTTTTCACATAAGAGTTATCTTCATGACGCATTTAATTAGGAAAGTTGGCTAGGTAGCTGACCCTCTTAGCCGCTCTTGTAAACAATAGGCGCATAAACTTTTTGCTTCTATAATACTATTACTCCGCGTAATGGATAACTAGTTGATACAATGGGGAATGCTTTTCATCGCAAATATAGCGTGATTGGATTTGCACCAATGGAAAACCATAAATTCCATACAAATATCGGTATAGATAGCTCTTTCATTTACCTATTCTTGGTACGCATGACATGGAACATTGTCTCATTGGTTCGCGAACTCAGGATCTGAACGAGTCGCACATAAACCCTAGTACAGGTCCTCGAAGATGAGGACAACTCTAGCGGGGGATTTCGAACATTTCTTATTGGCGTCTTTGCGTTTTATAAGTGGTTTAATAGTTGCATGCGTATCGTTATATAATATTGGTCTTATAGAAGTAGAATGGAGAGGGTTGGTTGAGATCGATCTTAACCTGATGATTGGATTGATGATTAGAAGTGGTCTATTCAATACAAAATCAAGAACATTCGAATATGTTGAAAATGGGGATTTACACGAAAGCACCGCCGGTATTTTATTTTCACCGCTACGAGTCACAATGCCATGAGCTTGGGCTTTGTTGCTGACATAAAAACAATCACTTTCATGGCTTCGGAGACAACCATAAAGGCGTGCCGTTGCTTTGTACATAAAACCTTGTGAGGGGTTCACGAAGTTTCAGGAGTCTTCCATTTTCCAGGAAAAATTCCCCTGTTCGTGATTCATAAAAAAGAACTAGCAGGTGATGAAATCATGACCCTAAATATTGATATGATATAACATATGAACGGTTCCTATATCTCGCATGATTGGGCTAATGGTTTAAGGGATAAAAAAATAACAAGAAGAAATTGAACAACGGTACAGGCATCTTCTGTGCGTGGCATACGGGGGACTCGCAATGGAATTACTTTTTCTTCTCTTCTATTCTATCTAAGAAGAAAGAGAATCCATCTGTCAGATCGTTGAATCAATCCCATGTTTTTTAACCACCAACCCTTATTTCGTAGGAGTCAAAACTACTATGATGGAGTTGCGTTATATCTTTATCTCGCGGTATGTGATTTCGCAATCCCAAAGGCCTTTCGATACGATCAAATAAGCGAAAACTGATCTTTTTTTTTCATTTCGTTAACTCTTCCTAACAAAATCTCGAAAGAAACTTTGGGGGGGAAGAAGAAAAAAAGGTTGTGAAGCTGAAGGTACCCCCGACACATAAAATAAAACAAATCGGACAATACCGTGTTCATATACTATCTCGTACAAAAATCTCATGCTATGAAAAAACAATAAGGGTTTGTTCATATCGAATCGAAAGTGCCATGGCTATTATTAAGTATATTCAATTCAATATGGCGAAGGCATAGTCTTTCTTTTTTTTTCAAAATAAAAACTCATTGGAGCCAAGCGTGAGGGAATGCTAGACGTTTGGTACTTTCTCCTACGACAGAATGAAAGATCCATAGAAGCGGCTACCCCCATGCATATTATGCACATGGGGTGTGGCACAATGCATAGGACATAAATAGCTATTCTGCACTACCCATCCGCCGGGATGGGTTTTAAACAAAAAAAGTCCCTAGTATTATTCTTCTATACTGAGATATACCATGAGGACCAACAATTGAGTTGAGATCTCGCTATAACTCTGACCTAAAAACAGTAATCTTTCTCAGATGAAGTCGGTGATTAGGACAAAATTGTTCCTTTAGGAACTGTACAGGCACAGTTGGAGCATACGGCTTCAAAAACTTGCGAAAAAATGAATCAAGTGTCGATTCCAGTTCTTCTATTTTTTTTTCGTTAATAGGTTTTGTTTTTAATAAGCTTCCATTTTTTAAACGACAGAGATGATGTTTTGCTTCCTTACCTATAAAAAAAGAAGTACTGAAATGTTATTGAAATTGAATGAACAAATCTCTCTCATGATTTATTGTTGTCACGACATTCAATCACGATGTAATTTTCTTGTTTCTGACTGGGCCTTTTCACTTCTTTTAGGGTAAGGTTCTACTCCGGGAAAAGATCTGTCGAATTCCATTTGCACATCTAGTGGCAAATGGTCTCAGTACCAATTCTTTTTGTTACGACTTTTTTTTTTCATTCGTTTTAATGCCTTGTCCACAATCATTCGATGAATCATAATACTTATGCGTGGTTATTGGGTGAGCCGTTTGAAATCACTCAGATAATAAGGATAAGAATCGTTTATGATTACAAGCGGTAATCGTACCATTACATGGATTACCAATTTGGTATTTCTGAACGGAGCCTGGATACTTTATTACTTATTTTCTTTTATTTTTCCAGTAAACCATAAATTCTCTAATTGATCCCAAAATAAAATAAATTGATCTAATGCCACTCACGCCTCCGAATGAGTGATGGGGTAACTCAATACAATTTTCTTAGGCGAAACAGAGATATTTCGATTCGGGGAGGAGAACGGGTCTAATTCCATATAACCCAATATGTCTGACAAGGCGCAATATAAGTAAAACCAAACTGCATCTTCCTCTCAGGAATCCGAAAAGGTACTTTTGGAACACCAACGGCCTAAATCAAGAAAACTTGAGTACTATACTCACTTAATTGGAACATACCAATGGCTTATCGTCTTCATCCCTTTTTATGGTTATTGTATTGATACATA
This sequence comes from Musa balbisiana, assembly GCA_004837865.1. Lineage (NCBI taxonomy): Eukaryota > Viridiplantae > Streptophyta > Magnoliopsida > Zingiberales > Musaceae > Musa > Musa balbisiana. Next base: position 6,205 of record PYDT01001641.1, read on the forward strand.
GATTTTTATAAATAAATTGGAAGAAAGTTTATTGGTATAGAGTAAGACAGAATGAATAAAGAAAATTTTAAACTAACGCGGATCAATCGTGGAGTAATAACCAAGTATCTACGCATTGGTTTCCCTAAAGTTCAGAACTAATCCTCCAATTGCGTATGGGACTGATCGGTGATAGAATAGATCTGCTTCTCAGGTTCTTACGAACAGAAGTGGGCAATTATTCATGGAACGGAATAAAAAAATAACCTTTCTCCTACGGAATATACTGAAAAGGTTGATCCATAGTATAGTCTTTTCCAAGCGATTAAAATAAAAGTGGACATAGTGTCTATTTTTCTTGGATTAAAGGGGTATTCCATGGGTTGCTTGTATCGTGTCATACTGTCGTATTGATGATCCCGCGTCGATGCTTTCTGTCATATAATGCATAGCAGCCCTAGTTGTGGTTGGGCCGCGGTTCGATGGCTTTATCGGAATGAGCGGTTTTTGATCCTTGACCCCGCTCTTGATCCATGGTGAGACAAGGTATGTTCGTATACCCTTATGACTCGTTTAGGAATAACCAATCGTGGGGGGAGTGAGTATTTCAGGGAGGAACTGTAAACGAAATCCTGGTATTTGGAGTTATGAAGGGGGCAGGGGAACATATTGTGTTTGCGGATTGTGCTTCTGGCAGCTATCTGGCATTGGGTGTATTGGACCTAGAAATATTCTTGAGAAGTAGGCAACCCTCTGGATTTGCCTAAGATCTTTGGGAATTCTTATTTTTCAGGGTTGGCTTGCTTGGCTTTGGAGAATTCATGTAAAAGGTTGGATGGTCTGGAATATGGGTGTCCGATCCTTATGGATAAATGGAAAAAAGACTACAACCTCTGTAAGCCCAGCGTTGGGGCGCGAAGGCTTTGATCTTTTGTCCCGAGGAATATGCTCTCATCATATCAGCGGGTACATTGGGCATCTTAGCAGGATTATTATTCCATCTTAGTTCCGTCCGCCCTCAAAGTATACAAAGGATTCCGTATGGGCAATATGAAAACTGACTTTACAGTAGTATCGGCTGTTTTTTTTGCAGCTTTCGTTGTTGCGGAAACTAGTGGTTCTGGTGTCAGAAACACCCCATCGAACTATTTGGTACCATCTCGTTACAGTGGGATTCAGGGATAGCGTTCAGCAAGAATATCTCGAAGAGTTAGCGCCCGCCGGGGGGGGTGGGGGGGACTAGGCCCAAAATCTGAAGTTTATCGGGACGCTTGGTCTAAAATTCCCGAAAATTAGCTTTTTATGATTACCAGTGGTAATAATCCAGCAAAGGGGTATTCAGAGGCAGGGTCAAGGACAACGGGATGGAATAGCTTTGGGTGGTTGGACACCCGTCTTTAAGATTAAAGAAGGGCGGCGCGAGCTTTTGTACGTCGTATGCCTACCTGTGTTGAAACATTTCCGGTAGTTTTGGTAGATGGAGACGGAATTGTTAGAGCCGATGTTCCTTTAGAAGGGCAGAATCAAGTTAGTGTTGAACAAGTAGGTGTAACTGTTGAGGGGTTCTATTGGTGGCGAAATCAATGGAGTCAGTGAGTGATCTGTGATGTAAAAAATAGCTAGACGTGCCCAATAGGTGAAATGTTTGAATTAGATCGGGTACGTTGAAATTGATGGCGTTTTTCGCCGCAGTCCAAGGGGTGGTTCATTGTGGCCATGCCTACGTTTGCTTGCTCTTCTTTTTCGGAAAATTTGGCAGGCGCTAGAACTGTTCAGCTGAGTTTTGCTGGCATGGACCAGATTTGGACTGATCAAGTGGAATTATTTGGAGCATTCCAAAACTGGGACCAATACAAAGAGACAAGTCGTTGATACAACATTGACTATGTACTTAGCCTCTTTTTTGATTTTGACATTAGGGTTAGGGTTACATGAAGAAATCTTGACTTGAATCACCAGCTTTTCTCTGACTCTTCCTTTTCGTATATGGTAAATGATGCCAAATGAATCGGTGTGGAAGATATAATTGTAAACACGATGAATATATGGAAGCATTGGTTTATACCTCCTTGTAGTCTCGAATTTAGGGATAATTTTTTTCGCTATCTTTTTTCGAGAAACGCCTAAGGTTCCAACTAAAAAATGAATTAAATTTTCATATCTAATGAAAGGAAGAGTCTCCCCATATGGGAGGCTCTAAATTAATTCAACTAGTCACCGGTGTTCTTCGAATGATCTCGTCGTTGTTGTGAGGGTTGCCCAAAAGCGGTATATAAGGCGTACCCTAGTAAAGATACAAGTTAACCAGATATGAGTGCGAATAGGGTTTGCGTTTCCATTTTAGGACAATTCAAGACACAATGATTCGATAAGCTCGTTTATTTACAACTACCCGGAATGGTATCAAAGTCAACAGATCTCAACCATGATAAATAGGATTTATGCCGTCTAAACTAACAACCGTTGAGGATAGTGATAGATCTGGGCCCAAGCAACCTAATGTAGGGGAATTTATTGAAACCATTGACTTCGGAAATGGTTAAAGTAGCGCCGGGCTGGGTGCTACACAAATGGGAGTCGCAATGGCCCTATTTACGGTTATTCCTAGCTTTATTTTGGAAATTTATATTCTTACGTTTTACTGGATGGATTACAATGAGTTAAGTTTTATAAGAACTTGAAGTCCTAGTTTTTTCAATCAAAAAAAAACTTTAATTAAACTCGGATTTTCTAGACATTCTGGTAGGCGACCGTGGACTTTATTTGTTTCGGTATCCGGAATCTGAGTGTGTGAATTGTATAATTGAGCCTATTGATAATACAGAGAATGTCCGTTATCGCTATCGAGAGATTTCTATTCGTTCGGATTTCGGATAGTTCTTCTAGTTCTGGAAGCACGGAATAACTATATCGAATTTTCGCATCGATTAAGAAAAGAAATATTAAAAACTATGATGTTCATACCTCTATTCAGACCTCCCAACGGAATCAGAAATTTTTCAAAAGATATTTCCTAATCAAACGATTTTTTTCCTTCAGACTTTTTTTTTCTGACCGAAGAAATCCTTTTTCTAGCTTTGTGGAGTCCTTACATCATGAATAAACAAATTGCTCATCAAGGGTTCTACTAGAGAACGTCTTTGAGTTTTAGCGGAGGCTTTGCTTATTAATTTCTCTAAATTAAATCATCGTGGTGCTAGTAGATCTGGTTTCAATTGATTCATAGGTCTAAACAGCAAAGTCCTATCAAGAGGTAAACCAAGAATCAATCAGATACCACAAAAAACCAAGAACATAAAATAACAATAAAAAAATAGGGAAGAGAAGATTCAAAAGGCCTTCGTAATGATCAAACACAAAGAGGCCAGATGAGCCAACTTGATATTTTTGAGGCATTAAATCCAAAGAAGCAACCTTTCGTATTGTGTTATCTTCGTATCTGCGGGCGGGCAAATCAAGCGGCTAAGCTAAGAAGTTTTGAACGTTTCTGACATATCGTTGAAATCCGCATTTGTGGGTTTATGCTGAGCCGTACGAGATTGAAATTCATATACGGTTCTCAGAGGGGGAGTCCCTGGCCTTGGTGACCTATCTCAAAAAGTCTCTGATGGTTGAGGAACGTCCTTCGAGATAGGCGATTGCAGAAATGATATAATAGTAAATATGTTCTCCCATGGCAACATATTTTATTGTTTTAGGGGGATCACACTACTGGTTTTTTTAGTACAAGTTAGCTACAGTTGGCTAGATTTTTAAATACGTTCCAACCGTTACAGAGGCTTTTCCTCTGGTTCAATACATTAATTGAATGAGGCACAACTTTGGTTGGTTAATCCGATCAGTTCATCGATGGTCAGCACGTTGATGGTTCTAATGATGACTTGCACGTATTTAGTGTGTACCTTACAGGTGGATTTTAAAAAACCCCGCGAATTAACTTGGCGGTACAGGTGTAGTTGGCTGTATGACGGCATAGTTGGTGTAACTGGTTATTTCCTTACCTTGCGGACAAAATTGGTATGGGGCAGTAAAAAATTGTGACCCAGGCGTACCTGAAGTATTCCCGTAATAGGATGCTTGGTAGAGTATTACGCGGAAGTGCGAGTGTGGGCAATCCCACTTGACTCGTTTTGATAGTTTACAACACATTTGTATTGCGAGTCTTACTGCCGGATTGATTTATGCATTTTCCAATGATAACGTAAAGCCCAGGGATTTAGGGTCCTTTATTAGAATCATAGCTATGGTAATGATCATAATTCATACTGGGGAGGGCACGCTAGACAACCTATGTCATTGCGAGAAATATGGATTATTGACATAAGACAGGTTATTGGATACTTTTCGTCAACTGAAGTATTGTATCCTTATTTGATACGAATAGTTGAAGTTAATTTTCCGAAAGAGAGGATGGATATGGGAGTAGTGTGTGACTTAACTATTGATTTGGCCATGCAGAATATTATTTTATCTGCCACATGGAATTCACAACCAAATGTGTCTCCACATCAAACCACACGTAAGCCCCATATGTAGGAGAGGATAGGCCGGTTCGTGGGAGAACCTTTTCTATGATCATACTGAATCATTATGCCTGACAGGCTCCGTAAGATCTCCGAGAATAAAATAAGTGATGTCGCATGATTCAATGTTTGTCTATTCCACTTCCTTATTTGTAGTGTAGCAATGCATTCATTTCCTCTGCATCGTCCCGATCGATATACTATCGGAGTGAAATAAGAGATCTAAGGAAGAACAGAGGCTAGACTTTATTAGTAACAAGTAAATACTTGTATGTAAGAAATAGAGATGTTGGGGGATAAACACCACATCAAAAGACATGGACACCAAAAGCCACTTGATAATGATCAATTTATAAGCCTACTGGATATGGGCATTTACCTGTAAGAACTGAATAGTGCAATGAAAGTGCAACTCCGGAAAATGGAATCTGGTAAATCTTTTCTACCTGAGTCATATATCGATATGTGGTGATATGTATTGAAAAAAGAGTGTTATATGGATTATTTAGCCATTCTTCAGTCTGCTCGAGCCGGATATGATGATAAAATTACATGTCGGTCCTCGGGGGATGGATCCATACGCTCAATCCTATCCAATAACAAAGCCACCTGACTGAACGATCCTGTATTAGAGCTAAATGGGCTAAACGGGAGGGGGCAATAATTATTATGGAGGAACCCGCATGGCCCCACTATGATCTTTTATTATTTTTCCAGTGTAGTGTACTTTAGGTACTATGCATGAAAGTAGGATTGGCAGAGTTATGAACCGTTCATGATTGGTGAAATGAACCGGCGGTCCATTTTTTTGTTTGCAAATCCTTTGGAAAATATACCCGAATGGTACTTCTTTCCCGTATTTCAAAAACTCCGCACAGTACCCAATAAGTATTAGGTGTTCTTTTAATGGTTTCCGTACAACGGGATATTGACAGTACCTTTTTGGAGAATGGTAATAATTCCAAAATCCATTTCACCGTCCTAGCTACAAACAGTCCTTTTTGATCGGTACCGCCCGTAGCTCTTTGGTTAGGTATTGGGAGCAACATTAACTATTGATAATCGCTAACTTAGGTGTTTTTAAATCGATTCAACCGTGAAAACCATGATTAAGATCTAAGAATAGGACTTCCAAGTCACTTCTCGCTACTTAATTGTATTATGATCATTCCACGAAAATACGGATTGTGCCAAAAAGATTAAAAACACAAATTTTCTTCTGGTTTCTTTAAAAAGTTTTCTTTCTTTTCTATTAGAAAAAGAAGATGAATAATTATAAGGATTTAAAATTTAAAAATTGCTTCTAGGTATAATCAATTGCGAGAAATGCTTTTGTAGAGTGGATATGATCTTTAAACTGCTATGCGAAAAATAGTCAATTCTCATAGATGCTTCTTGACTCGTATCCCAAAGGTCCTAATGTGGTATTTGGACTTTTGAGACAAAATATAGGTCCGGGAAGGTAATTCTGATGGTCATATAAAAATTACATTCAAGGGAATTTATTGTTTGTTTTCTTTAGATGGTTAATCTATCTGAAAGGTAAATGGTAGAGTCAAACCGGTTTTTTATTTCGTTGAAATTAATGTCCTCTCCTCCGCATGTAGAAAAGAAAAGGACTAAATAATCAATTAAATGACGAGAGCTCATAAAGTGCGGATTAGGAACGTTAACCTTCCATTCGTCCATATTTCTAGCAAAAAGTAATCTCTGTTTTGCCTTCCCATTCCCATAAGATGAATTACTATGATTCCGCATTTCGAACAGGCATAGATACGCATCTATAGGATAACTTCCATTTTTAGAGTTAGGTTGTTGGTTTCGTACTAATCCAAGATCTCGCCTGATTTTTAATCCAATACACAAATCAATTGGTTCCAGTCCGTAGCTATTGTGTGTTGTGTCAACTATTTCCACGGAAGGTGGTGAGATGATATCTTGAGCGGATTACGTATTTAGGGCCCCTGGCGCCAAATGGATGCGTCTCTAACCTCCATATATATTACTCTCAATACAATTTCTTTCAAATTTAGTAAAATTCCATGTACCTTTCTTCAATACCTATTATCGTAGAATATTCAATGGCGGCACTTTCTCAGAGTTTTGGCACGTGTGATAACATGTTCACTTCTATTTCTCCACGTAAAGCCCTTCGCATGCATAACCTATAGGTATCGCTTGACCTTTCCTACGGGCAGACACGGACCGACCTAATAAAGACGTTTTACTGTCACTCTCCGATTCAAAACACAGGCACACTCTCCACTGTAGTGTTCGAGTGGATTCCTGCTCCTTCCTGCTCGAACCATCTATAATCTAATACTATTTTATTTGTCATATCATTGATCATTTATTCTCTTTGAAATCTGTTTTTTTCTTATTTTCTACACACGGGTCTTTTTTTAGGGGTTCGACATCCATTATGTGGCAAGTGTTACCCATCACTTCCGAAACTTAGGGATGTATAGCCACTTCTACGAATGGCTCGTAATGCTTGCATCTCTTCCGAGACCAGGACCTTTTATCAAATTCTGCTCGTTTTGCATCCCCTGAGTAACTACTGTCGAATAGATTTTTAAGCCGCCGCTTGAGCATCATCGGTTGTACCCCTTCTTGTCCCTTTGAATCCGGAAGTACCATCAGAGGGGCCCAAGAACCCCCGACCGCTCGTACGTCTGTACCAGTTTTACATGGTAATTTTGTGAACCTTGCTTGAAGTGCAAATTCCTTTTGGTATTCTACGTCCATTCTACGAAAACGTGAACCAAGTACGCCCTTCCTAGACGTGAACCGATTCTTGGTAGTAAGCTTTTGTCCTATTTTATCCATTTATAAATATAGATCAGAAATTACGGAAAGAAGATAACGGAAATAGCCATTTCATATTAAAAGAAATGTCCTTATTTTTTCTTTTCTGTAGAAAGTTCTTTTTTAGAAAGATTATTCTTGTCGCTGTTTAATGGTCCGGCTTGGAACAAATCACTATATTCGTCGTTGTCCGCGGCGCCTACGGATCCGTCGACTTTTTCCAAAATTTTAAACGAACGGAAGCCCTTATTTTCATATTTCTTATTCCTTACCTGTAATTTTTGAATCTTTCCTTGGAAGAAAATAGTCTCTTGATTTTTTTACTTCGAATTGTATCGTCATTTTAACTTCGAATATGTATCGTCATGAAAGGATGCTTTTAAATCACCTAATCATTCGAATTCTTTGTTGCGAAGTTCTATACATTATACGTCCCGCGGGTTGAATCATAACAACGTACTTCAATTTTGACTCATATCCCCAGGTAGTATCCGTATAAACTCGCCGGATCTTCCCGAAACTAACCTAGAATTACATCTTTATTAGCTAGGATCAGTCGACCCGAAAATACCGTCGGGAAGTGATTCCGTAATTAACTTTCATGAAATACATTTTGTTCGTCCTTTCATTCCAGGTAACTCCTTGAAGTATCAACTAAGGAGGAAGAGTTTATATAACTACCAACTTTTCCTCTCTATTTCACAAATAGGAAGTTAGAGAGAAAATTCGGATCAGAGGAGGCGGATCACCATTATATAACAAAAGTTCGGCCTCCAATTTTTTCCCTCGTCGAGCTTCCTCGATCTGTCATAACACCCTCGGGAAAGTAGAAAGATTCATTCCTATTCCACCTAAAATCTTAGGAAATTTGTTTGATAGTCGGTAATAAATTCGTCAACCGTCCGGCTGAATACGCTTTAAAATAGTTCTGTGTATTTCTTTTCCTAGTCCTTTCTATGTCGCAGAGTTGAAACCAGAAATAGTTGTTACCCTTCCTGAATGGTTCCCGAACGTTTTCAATAAAACCTTCTCGTAGAAGATTTTCACAATATTTTCGGTGATATTATAGATGCTATTCGAACCGTTCCTTTTTATTCATGTCAGCATTTCCTTACTAGAAGTTTATTATTTATCCCCCGGCAATATGTCCTTACCCATGACGACCTATAATTAATTGGGCCTCCAATTTTGATAAATCAACCGTTTCCTTTTTTTCTTGTTTTATTTTCTTTCTTTTTTTTTTTTTTATTATAAAATGAATTATTGTAAAGTATATGCTGAGACACAATCTACTAATCTACTAAATTTGATTCTACTAAATTTGATCTATTTTAGAGGTTCTGATTATATCATAGTCCCATCAGTAGTATTTATAAATAACTCGGATCCAATGAAACTATTTAGTAAAATTCAACTGTCCTCAATTCCCGATCGATCGCACCAAAAACTCGAGTTCCTTTTGGATTCTTCTGATCATGGACACCGCAGCATTGTCATCATATCGTATTCTCTAACGTGTCACGTTTTGAGTCTTTTACAATACGTACACTTACGCTCTAATTATTTCGGCGATCTTTTAGTGGCCTATTAGGCAATGCTTCTTTGATTACAGCAACAATAACTCACCAAATGAGCCTATCGTGATTACGCATCTCCTATGATTCGAATACACATCAATTCGAGCTCCGCTGTTATCCGCTACATTCAAAAGGGTCTGAGGTTGAATCATCTCATTTATTGGAATCCGTTATTTTAATGCAAGGATTAAGAAAAAGAAATTCTCTGTCCAGAAATAAATAAACTTGCCGTTGTTTTTTCATCCTCAATACACTGTTTTAGTTCTACATACCTATCCTGACCAATTGAGTTCGTATGGCATTATTGGACGCAGCTAGTGAAATATCTTCTTTGGCTACAGCTTCTGAGACTCAGCCCAGTTCATAAAGTATCGACCTGGTTGAACAACGGATACCCCATATTCGGGGGATCCCTTCCCCGACCCCATCGTGTTTTCCGGGGGCAGGTCTTACTGTAACAGGTTTGTCGGGAATATACGTAACATATTTTTCCACCACGACGCGCAATCGTTCATTGCTCTTCGCCCGCTTCTATTTGTCTAGCTGTGATCCAAGCGGGTTCAAGTGCCTGAAAGCGTATCTGCCGAAACAAAATCCGATTGCCCACGACAGAGATATTCCCTGCATTCTTCCTCTATGTTGTTTACTAAATCTGGTTCTTTTGGGTTATAGTTTTAGGTCTTTTTCTTAATTCATCTCTCTACAGTAACCGGCATGAGAGTTTCGTCTCATCCAGCTCCTCGCGAGAAAGTTGTCCTAAATTACAAGATACCATGTATTTAAATTTTTATAAACTACTACACAGACATTTATTCATTTGAATTTGTTTTGTTATCCAGGAAGATGTATTACAGATATATAGCCTGAATATTTATGTTATCATTTTATAGATATAAATTATCGATTAGAGATAATTTATAATCAGGCTTGTTATACTTATAGATAATGCTTTTTATTTTATAACGATCCTTGGATCCGTACTTTTACCCTTATCAAATGAGCAAATATTGTCTGTAATCTCAATAATAAAGGTTTCGCGTCGAATTTACTCTTTACTGTTTTATTCCATTTGCCACCCATGCCTTCTCAGAATAAATCATTTTCTCGGTTCGTTCCGCCATCCCACCAATGCATTATTCGGATTCTTTTCTCAGTAAATCCTATGCGTCACAGTTCCGTCGTTCCCATAGCTTTCTCCATTAATGGGTAGCCTGAACTCTCATGAGCTCCCACAAATTCCTTCTCGACAATCTCCTTAGTTTTTATTAACCCGAGGCTCTTTATTATTATTTATATTCATTCAGTATTGATCTTTATTCACATTGCCTTTATGAGGTAATTCCAGCGACCCAACATATTGGAATCAATATCATTGAGTATTTTGTGTTCTCTCTTTCTATCATCCTTCCATTTTCCCCAATCCCGGTATTTTTGTTTCACAACCCGAAATCGATTTGTTTTGGAAAAGATTTTATTGCAGTTGCTGCAACTATATGATTGATCCACTCTCTCATATAGTGACTGTTTTCTGGATTCTCGCAATACGAATCAATAAGTTGGTTATTATTTTTTTGTTTTTATTTTTGTTTTTATTTATTTTATATAGTTATTAAGTTTAATTAGGTTTTAGTCTATTTTTTTTATTCCCATTCTAAACCTCTAAGAAAAATTAACGGTCAACACTAAGCATCGCAGTAGAAACAAATGGTCATCGAATTTTTATTCACCTTATAGCATTAGAATTGCTCATTTTGTTTGATTTAACGGAAAAGGAATGAACAGTTTGTTATTTTTTGTTCCTATCACTGTCCAAAGGGGCAAGATTAAAAAAAATAAAAGGTCTAATTTATTCCTCGTCCACAATATCCAAATTTGATCCCTATACTCCATAGATAGTTTCGAAGTGTATGTAACAATGATCATTTAGCGCGAATTGTTGTAGGGAACCCTGGCCCTCTCTGATCCATTCGACACGTGCAATTTCTTTTCGTCAATCACGCCCTGCAATTTGTACTTGCATTCCTTTTGTATCCGTTTGTTCAGCTATTCAATCGCCTTTTTTTTTTCATTGTCGTTCGAAACTAACTCTATTTTTTAATTGTAAAGCTTATATATTCCCGCAAGAATTATTAGGTTGCCCATAAGGTTTTTCAACTCTTGTGAGAGCAATGGTTGAGTCTTCGTTTCACAGAATTAAATTCTTTTTGTACATTCATCTGTAATTCTTCGATCCTCGTGTTTGGCCCTCATTAATAAATTTGGAAATCCACTAATATATTATGACCTGGATCAAATCACTTCTTTTTTTAATTCCTATACGATCGATTCCTCGAAACCCGAGGATATTCTCCTATTTTTTTTGTACATAGGTTCTTGATACAATTCCGTATTTTTCATCTTCCTTACCCACAGAATATTTTTCTTGGTTGTGTCGACCAAAATGAATGATGACGGTGGGTTACCCATTCTGAACCAGTGGATTGATTTTTTGTCCCAGATTTTCCTATTATATTTTCTTCCATCCATATATGTTATTTTCTATGTGTACTAATGTTAATCTAAACTGAGATTTCATCTAAAAATATTAGATATCCTTTAATACAATTGTTATATGACATGTGTCTTTTTACGGATACTACGTCCTCGAGCTCGAGGTCTAATTTTTTCACAATGGTACTCCTATTAACTTTGGCTTCACTATGCTGAATCAGTCGTCGTTCAACCCCCTATTATGACTAGCCTTGCGCTGCAGAATAACCAATTTTAAAGGGAATAAATGCTCGATAGGCATGAGTTCCAGTAGCATAAGTGTTTCTTCATAGGAACTCCGCGAATCCTGATCACTTACTCGTCGCGCTTGTGAAACAGGACATACTACATAATATGTTGAGCTAAAATTTTTACTTCTTTAACGACTCGGTTCTTATCATAAGGTTATCCTATCCCCCAACTAAAGATAACACTTGTTTTGATACTTTTTGTTTTCACAAAAAAAATTATTTTTCAATTTCAATTTTTTTTATATTTACTTTATATTTTATATTTTTTATATTTTAATATTAAAATGGTTGTTATTGTTTTTTATTTATGTATATTAAACTGTTTTTTTAATATTAAAATGAACTTTAAATTAACTTAACGACGAGATTTATTATCGTTTCTTTTCATGTCCTCGCAAAAGTAAAGTAGGCGCGAATTCTCCAATCTGTACCTCCCTACGTCTGTTATATAAATAGGTAAATGTTCCTTTCGCATTATGATAGCGATTGTATGGCCATCATTGTGGGTCTAATGGTAGATCCCGAGACCAAGTTACTAGTATTTCTTTCTCCTCCCTCATCTTGAGTTTTTCCATTTTTTCCGATAAGGGTTAGCTTACAAAAGGGTTTTTTTTAGCGAACGTGTCTGTCCCAGTGTATTACTCTTTTTTTACATTTTTTATTTTAAGATTGGCATTCTATGTCCAATATCTCGAGCTAAGTTAAGTATTTAGGTTAAAATAATACAATATATGACTTGAAAAAGATAAAATCCTTAGCTATAACAGGGGGCGGATGTAGCAAGTGGATCAAGGCAGTGATTGTGAATCACCATGCGCGGGTTCACTCCCGTCGTTCGCACCTCACATTTTTTCAATTCAAAAAATTCTATTTTCAATATTCCTATTTTACGGCGACGAGAATAAACTATGGACTATATTTTTTCCTTTTTCCTACTTCTTCGTCAAGCCAGATAACCCCAAGGGGTTGTGGGTTTTTTTCTACCATTTGGGCTCTCCCCCACCGGCCCCATGGGTATGGTCTACATGGTTCATAACTACTCCTCTTACTCCAGGCGCTACCTAGCCAACACTTCGATCCTGCTCTACCCAACTTTTTGTCACCCCCCATTACCCACTGTCCGACTGTTGCTACAGTTTTGGATATCAAACGGCCTCCCCAATGGTAATCTAAATTGGCCGATTACCCTCTTTTGCAATCATTTCGCTACAGCACCTGCTGCTCTAGCTAAGTGTCCGCCCTCCATTGTGATTTCTATGGCTGTATGGCGTGCCTAAGCTAATCGTTGAATTAATTCTTCTTTTTTTATCAATAAACCCCTTCCCAAACGTACAAGCTTCTTCCAAAGCATACGCTTGCTAGTGTATATGAGATATCAGACAGATGGATCTTATATAAATCGTATGATGAGTACACATGAGTGGATTAACTGAATCCAATCTGGCGTGAATCACTCATGTTATGATCTCTCATCCTTAGGTCTCCCCGTTCCGTCCATCTGGCTTATTTCTCATGTGATTCAGACCGAATGACTCTACCATGAATACGTCGATACTTCCACCTATTACGGGTAACGTAGGAGAACATCTCTCTTTTCCCCGGGGGGATCTTAAGTACCACTGCTTAGCTTTCAATTCGCCTCTGACCATCAAATTAAATTTGAATAACCCTTCCTCTCTCTTTGACAAGGGGCCTTCCGGTTCTGTGCGTGCTTTCAAACAATTTTGTCCTTCTCCATATTACCATATCTCTAGAGGTCAATCATTTTCCTATGAGGAACTACTGAACTCAATCACTTGCTGGGCGTTTACTCAACAGTTTCTGTGAGTCTATCCCGCTAGAGGTACGCAAAGTGTCAAGTTCAATCGATTTCTAGTTTTCGTCGTAAACCGAATTGGTTTACTGCAGTTTACGTCAATCAATAGTTCCAACCGCACTCAAAGTAGGGCATTTTCCCATTGATTAGGACCTTCTGTCCACCAGAAACAAATGGTATCCTCCAATTATAGCCCCGCTGGGTGTAAATATATCTCTTCTCACCATCCCCATAGTGTAATGGACAATGATGCATTTCGGATTAGTCGTATTATGGTTCCGATCTACCAGATATGTCTTTTCATCGTCGAAATCGAATTTTACGGTAAGACGCTCTGACCTCCCCCTCATGCCGTTGCGGTAATGATCCCTTCTGGCATTACACCTTTACTACACGATCTGTCTAGATTCAAATTATTTCGTGGATTGGCTTTCACTTGACTGTTTACGGCTCCATTCGTTGCTCGGTAGAATTTTTGTATAATGTATCGCCGTGTTATTAAGTATTTGGCTATTAAGTCTTTTTCTCTATAGAAGGTGGAATCGAATAACCCTGTTTAAAGGCGTATGATCATACGTCTGTAATGCATTGTAGTCCCATAATGGTCCCTTCTCTCCCTTTCCGGGAGTCGAGGACTATTCATAGCGTTACCGACACCAAGAAAGTTCGACCCACTGCTTTATTTCTGTCCTAGTTGATCCTGATTCGCCATTAGAAGTATATGATGGCCCCACTAAGCCCCGACTACTTTGTTCTGTAAATAGCTGCATATTTGATCCATCCCTACATCCATTTTCTTCCTATGAGTTCCAGTATCGAGAAGATCCTAGTTCTTACTGTTCAGATGTTATGGTATGACTAAACATACCAATTCGTTAGTATTGAGGATTGAATTCCAGGATACAGAGCCAATCCACTAGACCTTATTGAACGTTTCCCATTGGTGTGCATCCAGCAGGAATTTGAACCTACGAATTTTGCCAATTAATGAGTTGGCGCTTTACCATCAGCCATGATCTTAACAGAGATCATCGTATATCGTAATAATATCGTACATACTATATCTTATAAATAAGTCTATCGTAAATAGTATATCGTAAATACTAGATCGTTAAAAATTATTCGTATAAATAGTATTCGTAAATAAGTATATCGTAACATAAGTATATCGTCTAAATAATTTCTATCGTAAATGGATAATAAGTATATCGAAATAAGTATAGTCGTAATAAGTATATCGTATAAATAGTTATAGCGTAAATAAGTATATCCGATAAATAAGTATATCTTTCATATATATCGTACATTATCAAGAATATACGTATCAAATCATTATATCGTACCATAAGGTAATCGTATAAAAATTCTATCGTAAATGTATAAATAACCAATTCCAATTGAACTAACAATCTTTATTGAAATAAATCTTTAGGAGGGATTTATTGGACCCCCTCAATTCAATTCTGGATCGTCGAATTTCATATATCTATTGATAGAGATAAGATTCTCACTATTTCTTAGATTCGTGGATCAAATACATTTTTTTCCATCAAGACCGCTTTATGAAACTTTTTGACCCCGAATTGGAGTACCCTACTTTCACGTGATTCGCAGGGTTCAACAACAATCGAGATGTCCATTATCACAGTGTACTCACAGGTGTAGTACTGCTGTGTAGTTAGCGTCCTTATATCTCGTATTAACAATCGAAAGATGGTCAAAGAAAAAATCTCGATTTGATGGAGCCTTCTTCCTATACCTATGACTTCCTTGGACCCAGAAATATACATTGGAAACCTCTTTTCGGTCTTCCAATATCAATAGGTTGATTTTGTTTCGTTCCTGTAGCTTCCAAAAGGGAAAGATTTCTGAGAGTTGTTTCATGGATCCGCAAGAGAGTACTTTGGTTTCCTCCAATAAATAAAAAGTGTATGCATGCCTGAATCTAACCGGAGTTCGCGGTGGTGGAGGAACCGGTCGGAAAAAGAGGGATTCTAGTTTTGTAAGATATCTAATGAACCGTAGCGGAATTAATATCCTTCAAAGGAAGATTAGCGAATATCTGGAGTTTTCTTTTTTATCCTATAACGGAGATCCGATCCTCAAGGACAATGATTGGAATTGTTTGTCGTCTTTCCTCCAGGAAGAACTAAACATAATCAACTTGAATTTGGGACGCTATTCGAAATCTTAGGGAAAGACTTGATTTGTTTTCTCTTTCTGCTTTTCGTGAAAAAGACCAATTGAAGGGGAGGTTTCGTCAACAACAGTATCTTTAGGCACAATTCAATCAAATGATATTGAGCCTGTTTCCCTCTCTTCTCGGAAACAAGTGGGGTATTTCTTTTGCAAATTGTGTTCAATTTCAATATGTGGCAATTCCGCCAATATCTCTTCGTTCTTGGTTGAAGAAGCGCACGATCGGATTTTTTGAGGAACGTACGATAGATAATTTATTTGGTTAACACTTTTGGTTGGTCCAGTATCGGTTTTTTTTAGCAAGGTACGGATGTATGGTCAAATATTCAATATGCTTCCACAAGACCTTTTTCGTTCAAGTAATTGATTCTAGCCAATTAAAGGTCTCTGATCAATCCATAGATCATTTTCGATTCCATTATAAATAGAGATTCAGAATATCCCACATTGATCGATCAACAGACATTCAGCAACTAAAAAGAAAAGATCGATTCTTTGGGATTCCTTGCCTTCTTCCAAACGAACGACAGAGATTGAATCAGATCGATTCCCTAAAGTGCCTGTTTGGATCGTCCGCAATGTCCCGGCTATTCACGGAAGTGTTAGAAGGCAGATGAATATCGCGCTTCCGTAAGAAATCCGAAGAATTTCTTGGGATCCTACAAGATCAATTCGTTCTTTTTTTCTCTGACATATGGTCATAACTTCATCCTGGTTCGAATCCTATTGATATGTCCACTAGAGATCCGAAATTTTTTGAAAACAACAAGGTTCTTTGTCCCTTCCAGGCTATTGGAACATAAGAAATGGGTTGATATATTCAAGATAGAATTATGGAGTGTACAAATACCGGTCCTTCAATTCATCCTATTTCTCAATCCTGGATGTGATAGTTCCGGAAGGATGAACCGATTATGGACAGTTCCAATTAGATTGTCATTCTTGAACAACAATCCAGTTTTTTGTGATTTAGTTCATCTATTCCATGACCGGAACCAAAGGGCTCCACGTACACCACGATGTTGAATCATAAGAGAGATTTCAAGAAATGGCAGAATCTATTCACGTCATAGTGGCACATATGGGTGCCTGCATTCCTTCTCAC
>PYDT01002266.1:0-22989 GCA_004837865.1 Musa balbisiana
ATAGAAATGAAAACTATACTAACCAATATATATATTAGATTAGGGCTATAACGACCGAACCGTAGACCTTCTTCGGTAAAACAAGATCAAACTGATTATTATCGAAATGATTCGAACTGTTTCAAAGACGCCACATGCATTTTGTTGCCTTTGGCTCTTTCATCCACGTGTAAGATCAGTTAGTCCACCAAGTTTTTTCCTTTAGAGAGAAATGAGACTGGGATGGGGGGGTTCCATGTGCTCTGATTTATTATTTGTATTCTGCGCTAGGATTCAATACCCAGTGTTCAAAGAAGGGTTTCTTGACTTAGGTCTGCCTTCGGCCTAGATCACCTAATTAAATGGAATCTCTATCGCTCCGCTGCACCAGTCGAATATGAGACTTCATACACCTTACAAGTTCATATGACGAAAAGAGGTATTTTGAGGCCTTATACTCATTATGCCTGCATGAATGGGGCTTGGTATTTACCTTATCAACATCAAAATCAATGGCGGGTTCTATTTGATTTGGCAACTGAGATCGCGCCTGAATCGGACCGAACCAATATTTGTCAGGCTAGGTGTTCTCTTTGTTCCCTTCGAAAAACAACCTAGGAGTAAGACATTGATTTTCTCATACGATCAATTATGTTCTTTGCATAATAGGCTCCTTTGAAAAGCATTGGCGCGCGTGTAAACGAGTGCTCTACACCTGAGCTATAGCCCCTTGTCATAGACATCTTAACAGATAGATAATTTCTTGTCAAGATGGATAGTCCATAATCCACATCATAGCTCTCTGATCTATTGATTTTATTTACGCTTAACAGAACCATTAGTATGCTAGAATAATTTCCCCCTATCACCCCGAAGTGATGGGTTATTTTTTGTGGTGATAAATGACCTACTTAATCAGTGGTTAAGTATTGCTTCATACGGCGGGAGTCGTGGTTTCAAATCCAATAGTAGGTAAACTTATTAGATACCGGAGTCGATGAATGATATCGAATAAGTTTGTTCTACCCAGCTTCTTTTTTTGTTTTGATCATCTTATACTTGATGTGTTCAATTGGCAGAATCACATGTGTGTATAATAAGAACTTTTTAAACACTTCTCTTTATTATTTTGATGTAATTGACTTGACTAGTAGGAATACATTGACATCCTCTACTCGTGTCCTAGGCTCGTCTGAGAGCTAGATTCGCTTAATTCTTGTCTCTTACCCTCAGCTCTCCTCAAGTTAGCTCATCTATTTCAGAGCTTGTTGAGCTTCTTGCGATCAAGGTCAGTACTTATTCCGCGCATTTCCTAAAATGGTTATCTCATTATTACCTATTCTAGCGAACCACCCTCAGACCCCCGTTAACCATTGGTCGTTGTTGCGGCGTATTCTCAAAAGACCTATTCTACAGCCGTGGAATAGGGCGTGTTTTGGTAATACGCAATTTGGCCACTACTAGTAGATAAAATTATTTCTTTACTTCTGAGTCCCATAATTCGATTAGGAGTCAGTACACAAGATTTACTGGTCATTTCTTCAATTTGCTCTCCTCTCTAATTTCTATTTTTTTTTCCTCCTTTTTCCCGCGGTAGCTGCAGCGTGTTACCTACAAATAAAAGGCCTGCTCGGGAGACTGTCTAACTCTCGCGAAAGGATCATTGAAACCCCCTAATTGTTTCTGCAAGACCAACATATTTTCCTGGATACCAGTAAATACTTCTTGCCACGAAGAAGTTTGTGATAAGAAACGCTCGATTTTGCGTGCTCTTGCTACAGTTAAAACGACTCTTCGATAATCCGTCAAGACACAAAACACAAAAAGCAACCCAAGAATACTTAATGTCCTGAAGTTCTTTGTAACGTTGTGAAGTTTGCTTACCTCTTTGCGCAGTTTCATAATGTTCCCTCGCCAACGATCCGAGGTTGTAACATAGTTGACGTTGAATCTAAAGGATCCACTGCTGGATCAAACCTTGGCAGCTATCCTCTGATAATACGGTAGTAGCATCTAATGTGCAAATGTCGTGGCAGGCGCAGGGTCGTCAAATCGTCCGCGGTACATAACGCTTGGATCGAAGTTATAGATCCCTTTGGTAGAAGATAATTCTTTCTTGCAAAGACCCTTTCTGTACTAAGGGTAGGTTGATAACCCACTGCAGAAGCATTTTCTCCCCACTCAGGCGGATACTTCTGATCCTGCTTGGACGAAACGAAAGATATTGTCGATAATAGAAGTACGTCTTGTTCATTAAATCCCGGAAATATTCCGCCATAGTTAGGCAGTCAACAACTCTCATACGAGCTCACGGCGGTTCCTTCATTTGAACCATAGACCTAGAGGCTACTTTTGATCTGCAGATTTTTTTCATTAGTACTCCGATTCTTTCATTTCCATGTAAGATCATTTCCTCCTTCACGAGTACGTTCGCCTACTCGCCAATACAGATACGCCTCCTAGGACGCTTTGGCAATGTGTTTGATCAATTCCATGATTATACTGTTTTTTCCTACTCAGCTTCTCCAAATATCCGATTTTTCCTCCACGGCGAGAAGAGCTAAAAGACCACTACTTTAATTCCGTTTTCAAAGATTGATATTTTCGCTCTAACTGTATAAAGGCAGGTGGCAGGTCTATGAATAGGAGATTTTGTGCAGTACTCTTACAGACTAAATTATCAACAGCTCCCCAAGACTTTGAAAATTCGTCCGAGGTACCCCCGCACTGGAACGCTTAATGAGCTCCCGTTTCCATCAATTCCAGTTCCTCTCATCAGTCCACTGTAAGCACTCACTAGCTACCGCTCTAACTCGCTTTAATTTCCTAATACTTTGTTGTACCTCACAAGTCACTTAATTGCTTACCATAGTAATCCTCGACCTTAACTACCAAACGTTAGACCTATAGTAATCTTGCCCGGAGGAAAAACAACATCCATACTGGGCCAATATTTGAGCGATACGCCCTAGGTTTTGTTCTTCAAGTGTGGAAACCGCAGGACTAGAAGGGGTAGATTGGGATGTCTCATACTTATAATTAATTAAAGTATGTCGAAAGTTTTTGTGAATAGTGCCATGCCAAGTCGAAAAATAAATGCCGATTCAAGTTGCTCGGTTAATTCACTAAGAAATAAATGGGAGTTAACACTTGATTTAGTTGGTACCACCCAACCGCATACTATTCAATCGTTTACTCTTCATGCAGTAAATTTTCAAGTTCAGCCATCCTTCTTTTTTCAAAGAATATTAAGTACGTGAAATCACGAGTAGTCTCTTTCATTCTCTATCATTGAAAACCATCCGTATGAGATTCTATTATCTATAGAATTCGAACCCGAACTCCATTTATGATTCATTATGTCGATCTATTGGCCATTGTTCTTTTGTGTTTGATAGATATTGGATTTTCCGCCTATCATTTCTTTATACCCTTTTAGGATGATTATGCCTATTTTCACATCTCGATTTTACTATACAACATATATCACTGTCAAGAGTGAATTTTTCTTATTATTTAGATTCAAAATAAGAGGAGATCCATTTGATTTTCTTGTAAACTTGCAAAACAAACATTGGGTTTGGGGTGCGCCATATATATCAAAGAGTATACAATTATGATGTATTTGATGAATCAATCATGGTCTAATAATGAACTTTCATTTTAACCTAACATTGAAATTAGTTGATAATATCGTTAATATTTTTTTTCTCTTTTTTTTTTTGAAAAATTTTTGTCAAAGGTTTCCATTCACGCATAATCTATATCGAGTAGACCTTTGTCGTTGTGAAGATATTCTTAATTCATGAGTATGTAGGATGGACTTAGTCACCACAAACAGAGACGAAAGCAAGTGTTGGATTTAAAGCTGGTGTTTAAGATTTACAATTGACTTATTATACTCCTGACTATGAATTCCAGATACGAGTATCTTGCATCATTCCGAGTAACTGCCTCAACCTGGAGTTCCGCCCGAAGAAGCAGGGGCTGCTGGTAGTGCCGAATCTTCTACTGTACATGGACACGTGTTGACTGATGGACTTAGCCAGTCTTGATCGTTACAAAGGGCGATTCTGACCACATCGAGGCCGTTTTGGGGAGGAAAATCATATCTGCTGTATGTAGCTTATCCTTTAGACCTTTTTGAAGAGGTTCGTTACTGTAACATGTTTTACTTCCATTGGGGTTAATGTTTTGGTTTCAAGCTTACGAGCTCTGACGTCTGGAGGATCTGCGAATTCCCACTTCTTTATTCGCAAAACTTTCCCAGGCCCGCCTCACGGCATTCATGTTAAAGAGATAAGTTTGAACAAGTAGTGGGTCTCCCTATTGGGATGTTACTATAAACAAATTTTGATTATCTGCAAACAACTACGGTAAGCGGTTTATGAATGTCCCTACGTGGTGGACTGATTTACAAAGATGATTAAAACGGAACTCACCGCCTTTAGGCGTTGGAGAGATCGTTTCTTATTTTGCGCCGAAGCAATTTTTTAAGCGCAGGCCGAAACTGTTGAAATCAGGACTTACTTGAATCTACTGCGGGTACATGTGAAGAATGATGAAAAGGGCCATAATTTGCCGAGAATTAGGAGTTCCTATCGTAATGCATGACTACTTAACTGTGGATTCACTGAAATACTAGCTGGGCCCTTATTGCCGTGACACACGCGCTCCTTCTTCACATCCATCGCGCAATGCATGCATTTATTGATAACAGAAACATCATGGTTAGCTTTGCCGGTACTAGCTAAGCATTACGTATGGCCATGGTGGAGATCATAGTCACGCGGTACGTAGTAGGTAAACTGGAAGGGGCCCGTTAGATGACTCTTAGGTTTCGTTATTTATTACGTGATGATATATCGAAAAGACCGAAGATCGCGTATTTTCTTCACTCAAGATTGTGTCCTCTATGCCAGGGTTTCTGCCCGTGGCTTCATGGGTTTTTTATTCATGTTTTGGCATAGTGCCTGCTGACCGAAATCTTTGATGATTTCCGTACTACGTTTGGCGGAGAACTTTAGGACACCCTTGGAAAAGCACCTGGTTCCGTCATCTATAGGGTGGCTTTAGAGGCGTGTGTACAAGCTCGTAATGAGAGGACGTGATCTTGCTCGTGAAGTAATGAAATTATCCGTGAACTAGCACATGACCCTGAACTAGCCGCTTGCTTGTGAAGTATGGAAAGAGATCAATTCGAATTCGACCAGTATATAAGCTAATCAATAGACAAAGTAGTGTGTTCATCATTCAGTAAATTCCTGTTTGTTCGTCCTAATTGATTGTGCAATTAAAGTCGGCCCATCTTTTCCCTAAAAAAGAGTTGGGCCGATTGCCACTAAAAAAAAAGAATGAGCATTCTATACTTAGGTATTTGCATATATCTTTTATATGTACAGATGTACGATCTACCTATATATACACGATAAGATCGAAGACGAAACACCTCATACTTCTATTGTTTGTTGTTGGATCCATAGGATTGGATTAATTATGGATCCTTGGATTGGTGTGGACTTTTTTATATCTCCTAGTTTCTCATGGCCATAGATCAAGCCAAGGGACAAGGCTCCTGTACCCTCCTATATATTGTCTTTTCGTTCCATGTTAAATAAAACTTAATTATTTGATTATCCGAAAACAATTCTTTATTCTTTTTTTAATAGAAATTAAACACCTATCTCATTTTCGATGAGAAATTTTACATCACATGGAAGAAAGCTGTGTCTTTCTTTTTAAAATTGAGAAAAAGATTCTATCAATATATATGAAGTGATACCTCGCTTCCACAAAAGAGAACATTTTACTTTCACTATTTGTTTCTTATCAAATTAAGCATACGAATCTACTCCTAATCAGTAGGATGTGAATTAATACCGGGTAAGTATTGAAAAACGAGTAAGTATGAAAGAAATGAATTATCCATCGAATGTATTGTAATTTCATCAAATAGGGGTAGAAAGACTCTTGGGAAAATGGTGGTTCCGTTCAATGTTGTCTAACGAGAAGTTAGAACATAGTGTTGGGCTAAGTAAATCACTGGATAGTCCCTTGATGGTATTGGACATACCAGTAAGTGAACAACCTATTCTAACGAACGAAAGAACAAGGATTCCTAGTTTGGAAATCATGTGGTATTATAGTGCACTAATGTTGATTCTTGTATTTTGAATCAAGGATATTTGAGTTTGATCTCTGATGACACTTGTTTATGTAGGGATAGGTAAGTGACCGTTCTCTGTAATATTTGATATTGAAAACAGATTTTTGAGGTTGAAAATGATCGTTCTTGTTTCTGAGTGAAACTAAACAAAAACTTTCTAGTTCAGTTGAGTAGGGGTATAAGAAAAGATCACTACTATTATCTTACCTGTATGATCTCACTAGTTTTGGACGATCACATTACTCTTTCATTGATAGTTATCCTTCGTTTTGAAGTCAGTATTAATGTTCTAGTTCGGGTAGTACCAACCTTTTACAGTGACAGTGAACTTTTATAACTTCATTTGTACTGGAATAGAAATAGTAGTGAGAGCGTAGGTCTAGAAAAGACCTAGAAAAAAGTTTCAATGCTTTTCCATGAAGAGTAGTAATTACATGAGAAGTAGAATCAGATTTTTCTCCATTAGAATAAATCGAATTTCCATGAACCGAAATCAATTTCATGAAGAGTAGAATCAGATTTCCAGGAAGAGTAGAATCAGATTTCCAAAGGTAGAAATCAGATTCCATGAAAGTAGAATCAATTTCCCCTGAGAAGTAGAATGGATTTCCATGAGAGTAAATCAGACTTCCTGAAAAGTAGAATCAGACGTCCATGAAGAAATAGAATCCAATATTTCAAATATAATCCAAAATCAACATTATGGGTTCAATGGTCGAAATTGTTTGATATAATTATACAAAATATTTTTAATTCAAAAATGAATATTGTTGGAACAGTGTGGATAGCATTTGAAAAGATATTCAGATAGAATTGACTTTCCGATTGATCCCGAACATTGGGATCCGCTGGATACAGCTATGATCTCTCTATAACCCCATTGATTGTCGTTTCAAACGAGGAACCTATGGAAGATCGTATCGGGGGGGGGGGGGGGGGGATTTTTATCAAAGAATACAGTTGTTAGCTGATGCTGATTCAAACAGCATAGGTCAAATAATGGTATTCCCGTAGCAATTGGCCGTTATGTATTTTCAGTTTATGGTAGGTAGTATGGGATCGTAAGGCGAGAAATACTCGTTTGAAGAGTATGCTGACTACTCTGATCTCTACCTTGTCATCATGGTGTGCGTTCTGGAGAGCACGCATGCAGAAGAATTTGAGGCTTGATGCAAATGGCTAAAATATCTTACTTGCTTCATCTAAATTATCAATCAGATAAAAATATTCTATTATCAATTCCTTACATCTTCCTACACTGCCTGGTAGTAACAAGCCATTTTTGGTATTTGGGGGATATCTTATTGCTGAACCTAACTCCTACATGCTTTGCGGGTAAAATTATTGAACAAACAGTAAAAAAAGTAACCTGAAGTCACAAGTGTCAGTAATTATTCCATAAGGTTTATTCGACCACTATTACATCTAATCATTCTTTTAAAGGTTGTTCTGGGTGAGTTATTTCGCTCCCTGTTCTTTCCCCTTGATCCAAGTTCAAAGATGTAAGTATACACTAATTCAGTTTATTTTATTTGAGGCGCAACAAGTTTTTAATTCTGTCGTAATCAGTGTTTTCTGGTGACATAAGTTCTCCTTGTAATAAGAGACAGAGGTTTCGGATAATTTTTATTTTCTCTTTGCTTAGATTTTATTATCTTAGATGTATTATTTTTATATTATTTATAATTATAATTATAAGTAAATAATATCATAATAATAAATATAAAATATTTTTTAGAATAGTTTTTTAGAATATATAATAATATAGTTTCTATCTACTCATTTTCTATCTAATCATATAAATTATTGTTGATATACTATCTATTACTTATAAATAAATAATATTTATTATAATTTTTATAATATATATAATTCATATGGCTTGATATTACTTATATAGATACTGATATTATTATAATAGATATCTCATAAAAGTAGATATCTCATAAGAGATATCTTTCTAATAGATGAAATATTAAACAGATAGAAATATTAAATTGAGGCACCTATTCGTGACAGACCCACTTACCGCCTTTTTTGTGCCTTTAGTGGCCTAGTATTTCCGGCAATTGCAATGGGTTCCTTATGTCTTCATGTCCAAAAAAATAAGCACTTGTCTAGACGCCGAATGGGACCACCTCTTCTCAATTTCTTTCAACACTGGATATAATAAGATTAGTTATCCTCGTGTAATATGGTATGACTA
This sequence comes from Musa balbisiana, assembly GCA_004837865.1. NCBI lineage: Eukaryota > Viridiplantae > Streptophyta > Magnoliopsida > Zingiberales > Musaceae > Musa > Musa balbisiana. The sequence continues at coordinate 8,352 of PYDT01002266.1, forward strand.
TGTGGCTCTTTCCCGAACACACAAATGCAAAGAACTAGTTATGCTGAATATGTTTACTTTGACATCGTCTCTCCTGTGTGTCATACATTGCGTTCCTTGTATAGTGTAATATAGCTGGTTCACACATTGGATTAGTGAATATTTTAAATAGAAGTCCAATGTATCTACCAATTACCCTCCGAATTGTTGCACATCATAATATTGCTAATTTTATGAAAGTCACTACCTTCTCTCGGGATCACTGAAAGGTAAATGGTAATTTATTTGGGTTATTCGTCAATTTCAATCGAATGCAAATGGATCTAGATAGTATGAAGGGCGATCAGAACATATATGGATCGAAACTTATAGGGGTCTCGAAAAACGAGTAATTTTTGCTGGGCGTATCCTTTTTTTTTAGGTCACTATGAGTCTTAGGGTTAAACTTCCAGTTGTCTTGGTAGGAATTTGAGACTCCGTCATTTCCAGCTCAGCAAATCATTTTTTTTTCCACAAGGGATCGTGATGTCTTTTTCTACGGGATCGCGGGTCTATTCAGTAGCTCGATTTGTGTGCACATTTCGTGGAATGTAGTTACGGTTCTGCCGAGCGATAGAAAAGAGGAATGTGTTTATTTTGCGTGGTGATTGCCTGGAATAATCGTTCGCATCTCCTTCGCTTCTTTAATGAGACGATGATCAATGCATCAGACCTAGTAGGTTACTAGAGGGTCTTTATCCTCGCCGTGTCCGTTATATGAATCAGAGGCCAAGGAGCCATTCCCTTGACTCGTACTGATTAGATTTACCTCCACGAGAAATTGAACACAAAGCTGCCGAATTGGCCTTATTTTGGCGCGTGACCAATTTAAGTATTTTGAACGACCTGCAGTGAAGAAATAAAATGCATGCCTAAATATTTTCTCGAAAAAGGAAGATGGGGGAAGGAACTTGAAACCTACCGAACTTTGATTTCGTATCCAGAAATTCATCTTTTAGGCCCCAGATTTGGAATTGATACCCTTTGTCTGGTTAGAACGTGAAACATTTCGAAACGATTTAATGGATCAGGGGGAGTTTTTTCGCCGAACTCGATTCGTTACTTCAAGTGGGTTTTCGAGTATTCATCGAAAGGACCAATGAAAATAAAATTGGTTCACATTTGCCGCAATTGAGTATATCCGAATAATATTTATTTCTTTTTTCTCATTTTTCATCCGAAAAGGACTCTTATTCTATTCTTATTCCGTCTAAATTAAATAACAAATAAAATTATTACACAATAAAGGAAAGGATAGACCCATAGGTCATCCTTGTTATACAACTCTGTGCTTCAAAAAATCTCAGATTCAGATAAGTCAACGATGAAGCAGGCTCTCATTACAATTCAATTCACAGAAAAAAAAATGAAAAAAAGAAAGCATTGGCCTCCCCACCATATCTCGCATCTTAGGATTTTTTTGCCCTGGTGGGTCTCTTTCTCATTTAATAAATGTCCTGAACCTTGGTTACTAAGTGGTGGAATACCAGGCAATCCGAAAATGTTGTTGAATCATATTCAAGAGAAAAACGTTCTGGAAAGATTTCTATATTTGAAGAATTTCCTATTGGACGAAATGATCAAAGGAGTACCCGGAACGCATATCAAAACTCATATAGGACTACACAAGGAAACAATACAATTATTCAAGCACACAATGACTATGATCTCCCTATCATTTTGCATTTCTCGACAATATTTCTGTTCGCTATTCAAAAAAATAAGTGGTATATTGTATTCTGAGTAGTGAACGAACTCGTCATTCTTAATTCTTGGTTTCAGGAATTCCTCTATCACTTAGTGACACCATCAAAATCAAAGCTTTTCTCTATCTTTTATTACTGATTTTTGATCGATTTCACTCGACCCATGGTTTGGGAACTAATGTCGTCGGTCTACAACGATTTTGGATTGATCATAACGATCAATTATATCTGGTCTTGGTTCCACTTTTCCAGTTATCTAGATACCATTTTGAAATATTGGATCTTCCTTTTTTAAATCGTGTAGCGCCTTCGCTGTAGTAATTAGCATTCATGCAATGAATAAACAGACTCAGTTTGATTCTATTATATCATCAATCAGAATCTTTCTTCGTGTTAAAGAAAGTATTTTCAAGTTTACTTAATTCTTTATACTTTTATCTGTTCATAGGTATCGTCCTATATTCCAGTACAATTATTCCATAGCAAATGACAGTACTCGTGTGATAGGAACTTATCTAGCTACCTATCTAATTTATGTAGCTAATTCCGGATCAAATGATGGGACACTGTGCAAATTAAAAATACTCTTTTCTGGGTAAAGGAAGAATGACTCGATCCATTTCTGTATCGATCATGATATATGTAGATACTTCGGGCATCTATTGTCAAATGCATATCCCATTTTTTGCGCAGCAGGTTATGAAAACCCGCGAGAAGCAACGGGCTGAATTGTCATGTGCCAATTGCCATTTACTAATAAACCCGTGGATAGTGAAGTTGCCGCCAATCTGTGCTTCCTGATACGGTATTTGAAGCAGTTTTCGAGACTGTATGAGAATCAACTGCACAGTTCTTGCTAATGTAAAAAGGTGACTTTTGAATGGGGTGGCTGTTTTTCTCATTTTACCCGACGATTCGAATTAGCCCCCCTTGATCGATTTCTCCTGGTTGAAAGCAAAGATAGGAATCTGTCTTCTCAGAGTTATCGTCCCAATAAACGCAATCGTTATGTGATAGGTCCCTGTTCCCGTCAAACATATAGTGAAGAATCGGCCTTTTCCCATCTTTCTCCCGACCCTGCTACGAAGAAGACGTTCACTCTTAAAAATATCCCATATACTGTATTGGGACAGAGGAAGGTGGGTGTTGCGTTTACCTGATGGTAGCAAAAGTAACAATCCAGTCTATAAGCTACATCACATTATGATTAAGCAGAATAGTACGTAAAGAAAAAGGGGATATGAAATAACCATAGTTGAGTGCATCGAATGGACATCAATTGGTTGATATTATACCTCCATGACAAACTTCTTGTTTCAGAGGTGAATCCTCAAGCTTGATCAACCATTAACAGCAATCCCAATGTGGGAGCCTTTGTTCAGGATAATGCAGAAATAGTGCTTCAAGACCCATTACGGGTCCAAGTCTTTTGTTCTTCTTGGCCGTCTGTTATTGTGGCACAAGTTTTTTTTGGTTCTTAAAAAGAAACGGTTGAAAAGGTTTCAATGTACAAATGAATTCTAGGTGCAGAGATTCCTTAACACTCAAGTTGGTAAAAAGCGCCGAATTTTTTTGATCCATACTTTATGTAGAATCAAAAATCTGTATAACCTTTTTGGTTGACTTTGTTTATACTTTTTTTTTCGTTTTGCGGGATTCTGGGATTCATTACTTGTATCCCTATTCTTATAATAGAAATTAGACAATTACAAGCACGAAGAAGTACAGAGCCACGGATTGGGATACGTAAATGAAAAGAAAAAATCCTTTTTAGGAGGGATTACTAGTCTTACGAGTCTTCTATTCGACACAAGAAAGGGCGGAAAATCCTTTTTCTTGTGTCGTCTTATCTCGAAATAATAATTATTTTTGTTCGCCTGTTCGTCAAAGATTACCACTTCCTCTTTTCCGGGTCCACCAGAACTCTTTTGTTGATTCATACTGGATTTGTGGACAAACAAACAAGAGAAGAGGATTAGGGGAATAATTTGATTGAGCGATCGAACTTCTTAAATTCACTTAAGCTTTAAACTAGAGCATTATTCAGATAACTTATTCAACAAAATTATATTCTAGAGTTTTTATAGGTAAGGCTATTAGTGTTTTATTATGAAATGATATTAGTTTAGTATTAGAATGATTTGCAGGATGTCTCATGCGTAGAAATCTATATAATATTGTATTATTCCGAAAATTCCAGGAGTTGCTTACTCTTTTTCTGTTTCTTCCCTAATATTAATATATGGAGTGAAAGGAAGAACAGAGACTATGAATCATCAATAGATTCAATTCTTCCAACATTATTAAGAAACAAAAGACTAAGTGGTTGGAAACATCAGAGCAAAGGAATCCGTTTTGTCATTCCATTTCTACGAATAATAATACTGTTGATTACGTTGACCTGGCCATTTGTATGTTAGGAATGATCAAAATCTTCCTACTTCCCTATCAGAATAGAAAGATACTCAACAGGACCTACCCTCCTTTGTCCTAATTAGAGCGATAAGGTCCCTGTTTGAGTCTTTTCGTTACTCGTTCATTTCTACATCCGTTATTCCGATTACTAGAGAGATGACCCAACCCAGAATATGAACCGTAAAGCAAACCCCTATTACCGATCAAGGAATACCAGTTACCAGTACCAACATCCAAGAGGAATTCCTTGCCAGTAGTATCGGCCATTTCCCCTACTTTCCTCCACATTGTTCTCAAATGGTCATGCTAGAGACAAAAACATTCCATGGATAATTTATGAGGATTGTACCTTTCCGATGGGCTAGAGAATTCCTACTATTTCTCTTCTTTTCTTCAATTGAAGAACTAAGGTGGAAAATACAGACAGCCAGTACACAAATTAGTCAATAAACCCCAGAGTATAGACTGGTACTGATTCCAATTCAACATTTTGGTTCATTCGGGTTTGATATGTCATAGCTCTATCTTAAAATTAGGTTTTCTTGGAATGACGCCTTCTGATATTGACCCCAAAAAAGAAACGGTAGTACAGCCTAGGTCCGTGAACAGCCACCGTCGCACTGTAAAAATTGATATGTTCGATCTATGGTCACTTGGGGCCTCCTAAAAGGATTTCTAATTCATCAAGTTTGTTCCGAGAATCAAAACGCCGTTATCAGGAATACCTGTCGGCTCTCTGTGAATACTCGTTTGGCCGAGGACTTCAAACACGTCGTAATCTAAACCGTACTGACGAATAACCCACCCCGCAATAATAGGGAAGGGTATAGTAATTCTATGATGACCCAGTATCGAATACTGGTAATAATAAGCACACGAACGTTCTCCCTTGCTTCCAGCCATTCTGAACTCCACAAATTTTGTCATTCAAAAAATGGAATCGATTCCTTGAAAGATGGATCATAAATGGAAAACTACTGATATTGGCATCTTTGTGAGTCGTCAATTTTGTACAAAGGTTGATTTCAAGGATACCGAATCAGTATAGCTATCCTTCCTCTGCACAGCAACGCAGTCTCATCGGTACCGAAATCTACATATTCGTTTCTTCTTTTTTTGTTCCTTGTTCTATGCATAACTCTATTTATTCAATAGATCAATGAAAATACTCAATTCCTTATAAGATTTCCATTTTGATTCCGGTAATAGAAGTACAGATCTTGGAAAAGCGTGAACGATGGTTTCTATAGTTTATGAAGCAATAGATATCAGCTTAGGAACATATTTAATATTCCACAATTAATTATAGGTATGCGAATCTATAATAACCCTTTTTGGGGTTAAAAGTTTTTTGTTCAATCTTTTATTTCAAGTAATTGGTTGGTCGTATAATCTCAATATACTTGTAATCCAAATACAATAGTCATATCTTATAGTGAAAGAAACAGAATATACTATTTCAGTGAAAGCACAGAACCCAGTTGGACAATTGCCATATTCGTTATGCAACCGTTTATTGTATTAATCCAAACACAGGTGTTTTCTTTCTTTCACCAACTGAAGTATGGAACTCCATGATATGGAAAGAACAGAATATAGAATGCTAAAAGATAATTTGATTGTGTCGTCTTTGAATCGAGTTGGACCTGAAAAAAAAGAATAACAATATAAAAATTAAAAATAAAGAAAGGTTTATCTTTTTTCGATAGACGTGGGACACCTTTTTCTTTTCATTCGAATATTATGTTATGCAATTACGCACCTATTACTGTACTGAGTCCAATGAGTTAAAATAAATAAAGGTAATATATGTAGGCCGTTCGTTCCAAAAGATTAGATCCTATTGAAATAGCAAGGACATGATTCATGATTTTCAAATCCAATTCTTTTATTCAAATTACTTTAAATTACTTATCTTTTATGTAATATTTATTATTTACTATTTAATTTTAATTTTAAGTATAAGTCTATAGTAGATTTAAGTTTTGTAATGAATTCACTACGGCACGTTTCTTATTACTATACTTTTTACTAGACTTTATATTTTAACTTACTTTACTATTACTTATTCACTCACAATTCCACAATGCTCTGTTTGTTCCGACTCATAGGAGCGGTCAATTCATCCGGGCGTGAATCGCATTTTCTACAACCTATCGTCACCCTAGTTATTCCTTATCTATAATGACTGATGTCTTTCCCCAGTGGAATTTTCAATTGACTAAACTATTCTGTCATTGATTTTTTCTTTGCCGTCGTATTTTGTAAAACATTGAAACTTAGGTTGAATCCGTTTTATCAACATATGTAGCAAAAGAACAATATCTAATTTAGCTCTTTCATGCTTACTATAACTAGTTATTTTCGGTTGTCTCCTGTCTGCTTAACTATACCTCAGCTCTATTCATTGGTTTGAACACGATACGACTTATTTGAATGAATTGAACTGAAAAATGATAAAACGAATCTTTCTCTGAGATTCCGGGTATTCATGGTTCTTTGCTCACATCAATTGCCAATTCTGGTCATTGAGATTCACGGATAATTTGAGATTATATTTAGGGATAGAGCTTAACCTTTCTTTTTATCCCTTAAACAGAACCGAATGATTGAAGTTTTTCTATTTGAATCGTCTTAGGTCTAATTCCTATTACTTAGCAGGATTATTCGTACCGCAGATTTACAATATAGACGTGGTGATCATTGGGCCTTTGATTGAGTCCTATTTTTTTCTTTTTTGATTGACTCCTGCCGGCAAGGAGGCATTCAGTTTCAAGTTACACTTCACTTTTGTTTGTTAAATTATTTATTGTGAGTCGACATCAAATAACCGAACACGCTCTGTATGATTTGAACACGACATCGTGTTTGTGAGACCCGCGTTCTACTCGAACTGAACTAAGGACGCTTTTCTTATCCACCTTATAGACTACAGGATATACGACTGTACTGTAAGAACAGTAGTTTTTTCTACCCCCAATACGTCTGTTCATACCTATAGTATGCAGACCAAAGATTATGTCCCCTTTTAATCGATCTCAATGAATCCCTCGTTACGACCCATGGGAGAAGTAATAGGTAGGGATGACAGGATTTGAACGCCTTGACATTTTGTACCCACAAAAACGCGCTACAACTGCGCTACCATCCCTTTTTCAAATTGTTATGTTACAGTTTCATTGTACAAAATCCCTGTCTTGTTTGTCCAGTCTCGTCTTTTCTCTCCACTATATACAATTATTCTTGTCATTCTTCTTTTTGGTTTTTTTGGGTTTCAAGAATAACAGAATTATTACATCTGAACCTAACGATAAAAGTTAATATGTATCAGTAATGCTCCAGGAAAAACAAGGGATTAGATTTGTTTTCTTCTTTTACAAAAAAAGAAAAAATCTATTGGCTTCATTTGTACATATCCGATTTTAGTGAGGAATCCTGTTTAGTTATGAATTCTGTGTAAAAAAATACAAATGATCTTGAACTACAGATCTGACCATATATTTATGACCATTTCTATAATAGAAGGGGATTTTCAATGCGAGATATAAAAACATATCTCCTCCGTGGCATCCTGTGTGCTAAGTACTCTATGGTTTTGGGTCTTTAGCAGCCAATTGATAAAATTCCAATCGGTTAGTTCCGGATGCCTTGTCATTCCCCTTTTTTTAATTCTAGTTATGATTGATATGCGAATAGAATGAATAAAATTATAGAACACTTCCACGTGACTAACATTTCTAATTTCGCCCCTATTTTTTCAGTTCTTTAGGATAGAAGGAAAAGAAAAAAGTGTATTGACCCTCAGACAAAATGTGGTACGATCGAGATCGAATTTTGAGAACAGAAATGAAATGTGGTCCAGTCCATACGGCGAGTTCCCTAAATCAGTTAGCTCAGAATAAAGATATTAACTTAATAATAAATAAAAAAATATTAATAAAATATTGCATTTAGATAGGAACCATTAGAGTTTAGAAAGAAATTGTATTATTTACTTATTACTCCATTAAATTATTACTTATTCTTCTATTACTTTATTATTTCTATAAATTGTACTTCATTAATATAATATTAAGTTTCGATTAATTATCCTTATAATGAAATGTAATTGCAACGATCTTAGAAATTCCATTTCTAGGTTAGTAACTTCTATCGATTTTTTTTTTGTTCTTGCTTCTCTTCGCTCGGCTTCGAAAATAGAAGAGTTAAGCCGATCCAAAATTCCAAAGGAGTTCATGGCCCCAAGGGTAAGATGGCAGAGTCATAGTTTATTTTGGAATGTACCAGTGTGTGCCCGAATGATGTCAATATAAATCGCCATTTTCTAGATTATTACTCAAAGAATCGACACAATTACGCCTGGTCGATTAGAATTGATAAAATTTGTCTGCTATTGTACCAGCATACTATTCATGGGAGAAATAAAGAAATCGATCGAACAGAACGCGTGGGCGCTCTCGCCAAGGAAGAGGAAGAACGTAACATAGATTTAACATATATAAGGATACATAATGTAGACAATCAAAGCCTATTTGTCGGATCTGAACATTAGTGAATCAAAGAAATATGAATTTTTAGAAATAAGAATAACCTGGATAAATCCAAGCAATCTTTTCGAAATCCAATCGTCTTTCGTAGTCTTTGCCCCCAATTGGATCGGGGATCGATCGTTAAAGAAACATGAGTTTAATTAGTCGATTTATTATTGAACAAGAAAAAAATAGTAAAAAAATCTAGGCGGGTGAATAGATGACTTTGAAACAACCACGATATTACTATTGCTATAACGCAAGCCCGTATTTTATCTTTGTTACCTTTTTCTTAAGAATGAGACACCATTTGAGAGAGCCGAGTCGATCCCCAAACTACTGTTTCCTAGAAGCCAAAAATAAATCGACATACTCTTCAATTGACTCTAAAATCAAACTCCAATTGTCACTGCAAGCTCAAATTGATGTTTTTGTTCGCAAGGCCTAGAATCTAGCAGTGGGTTCCTGTGTGATAAGAAACAAAAAATAGAAAATTTTTTTATTGAAACATATTCGTTCGGTTCCATGACTATCTTAATTTGTTTATTCTATTTTCCCGGAGTTTCCTTCTCCTGGGAATTCTGTTTCATCATTCCGGTACGGTATATTACTTTAAATCTACTTTCCATTACTTTATGAATCTTACCTTTATTTGGATGATCTTGTTGAAATCATGTACCGCAATTCTTATTTGATATATCTATTTGGGCAGGACCCCATTTTACGATTAGAGGCATCAGCCTGATCTTGTACAGATTGTTATTAATCACTATAACTATACAATACCGCTAGGATTCCAGCGTTTGACGATGTGCGCTGGGAGGCATTATCCGAGTGATCCCAACGACGAAAATCCCTCTTTGCCTGCCTCTATCTCGATGAGAGGACGCCACAGCTTCATGTTCTTGTTTGAGTAATCGTTCGAGTAAGTCTTGAATGAGCTCCTCTAGGTTGTGCAAATATACGAATTTTTGTTCGACGTCTCCGACTGTAATATCCCCGTCCCCCCTCCCCTAACTCTGGTCATTGAATCAAATTAAACCTTAATGAATAACTACTTCTGATTTCGATTTCTTTCAGTCCTCCTTTCCCCTCTCACGGTTCGATTAATACAAAACGGATTATTCCGATTATACACATTAAATTCCAATGGCTTTTGCTACTATAACCTTCCTGACCACAATTTTTTTATTCCGTCTCCAGGCATTTCACCTGCAATAAGAACTTCTAATGATACTAAACAAAAAATAGTGGTTCCATCCGTTTCTAGCGAGGGTTACATTCTTAAACGGTGTGTCCTCTCTAACACCGGAGCCTCTTCTTTCATTTAACCAAATGGTATTGATTAACTTGTAATAGTTCACACTTTTTGCTCTACCCATCAATTTATAGAGAAATAGCCTTTTCACAAGAAAGAGTTATCGATAACAGTGACGGCATTTAATTAGAATTGGCTTAGGTATCTGACCCTCTTAGTCCGCTCTTTTTAACATATGACATAATCTTTTGCTTCTATATAATACTATTTCCTCCGCTTATGTATAAGCTATTTGCTACCAATGGGAATTGCTTTTCATCTCAATCTAGGTGATTGGATTTGCACCAATGGAAACCATAAATTCCATACCCCATATAGTATAGGATAATCTTTTCCCTTTACCCTGATTCATTGAAGAGTACCGGTCATTGGACACTGGAAAAATTGTCTCATTTGTTCGAACTCATGATCTGAACGAGTCGCACATACCCCCTAGTACATGTTCCCGACGCTGAGGACATCCTCTAAGAGCGGGAAGATTTCGTAACAATTCTTATTGGCTGTCTTGGCGTTTCGAATAAGTTTGTTTAATAGTTGGCATGTCGTATCGTATATATATATATATGTAATATAGAATAAGAAGAATGGGTTGGGTTAGATGCGATCTAACCTGATGATTGGATTGATGATTATGACTTTTTTCTATTCAATACAAATCACAGAAATTCGCAATTATGGTTTGTAACTGGTTTACACGAGAATCCCCTGTATTTCATTTTCGACCGCTATGGGGGGGCGAATTCACAATGCTCAAGGAGCTTGGCCTGTTTGCTGACATAAAAACATCCCTTTCCATGTCTGCGGATACAACCCATAAAGTTTGCCCGTTCTTTGTACATAAACCCTTTGTTGAGGGTTTCCGAAGGTTTCAGTAGTTCTTCCATTTCCAGACAAATTCCCCTGTTCGTGATTCATAAAGAAGAACACCGTTGTGATCATGACCCTAATAATTATGATAGATATAACATCATGACGGTTTCCTCTATCTCGCTGATTGGGGCTAATGTAAGGGATTAAAAAAAAATAACAAGAAGAATTGAACAACCGTACAGGCACTTCTTGCGTTGCAATCGGCTCCGCAATGGATTTATTTTTTTCTTCTCTTCTATTCTATCTACGAAAGAAAGAGATCTCATGCTGATTCAGATCGTGAATGAGCCATGTACCACCCTTCCTTTCGTAGAGTCAAAAATACTATGATGGTTCTGTTGCTTTATATATGTTATCTCGGTCTGTGATTGGCAATCCAAAGTGCCTTTCTTGATACGATCAAATACGTTAAACTATCTTTTTTTTTTTCATTTTCGTACTCTTCCATAACATAATATCAGAAAGAAGCTTCTGGTGTGGACGAAAAAAGGTTGTGCCGCTGAATGTACCCCGACACCTAAAGATCACAAATCGTAAATAACCTTTGTTTCATACTACTATCTCGATACAAAATCTCATGTATATGAAAAAACAATAATGGTTTGTTCATATCCGCACTCGAAGTGCCATGCTATTATTACTTATAATTCATAGTTCAATAGGCGAAGGCCTAGGTCTTTCTTTTTTTTTTTCAAATAAAAACACCTCATTGGCGCCAAGCGTGGAGGGAATGCTAGACGTTTGGTAATTTCTCCTCCGATCAGATGAAAGATCCACATAGAAGCGCTAACCTCCATGCATATTGTATGCACATCGGGTGGCCCAAATTGCCTCGTATCTAATACTATTCCTGATACTCCCCATCCCCGGGCGAGTTTATAAACAAAAAAAAGATCCCTAGTATTATCTTCTATACTGAGATATCCCTGGACCAACATTTGCGTTTGAATCTCGCTATTAACCTCTGACCTAAAAAGTAATTCTTTCTCGATGAAGTCGGTTGATTAGGCAAAATTGGTTCCTTAGGTAACTGTACGTGCACCTTTGATTGCATACGGTTCAAAAAATTGCTGAAAAAGAAACAATGTCGTGTCCATGTTCCTCTTTTTTTTTTTCTGTAATAGTTGTTGTTTTCTAATAAAGCTTCCAATTTTTTAAAGCCATGAGATGAGTTTTGGCTTCACTTACCTAAAAAAAGGACTTTTACTGGGGAACTTATGGAAATTGAATTGAACAAAATCTCTTCTCATTGATGTATTGTTTCATCGACATCAAATCACGATGTAATTGTTCTTGTTTCTAATGGGCCTTTTCAATCTTTTAGGTTTCATGTTCTCTCCGGAAAAGATCCTTGGGGGGGTCCTAATTCCATTTGCACATATATGTGGGCAAATGGGGCTCAGTACCACTTTCCGGGATTTTTTGTTAGAATTTTTTTTTTTCAATTCGTTTTCATGCCTTTCCCCAATCATTCGATGTACTCTCTCATCCTTATTCCGTTGTTATTGGTGGACGTTTGAAATCACTCCTATAATAAGATAGAATCGTTTTGAGACAAGCGGTAATCGTACATACATGTATTACCAATTTGGATATTTCCGACGAGCCTGGATCCTTGATTACTTTCGTTTATTTTTATTTTTCCAAGTCACCATAATTCTCTAAATTGATCCACCCTTCCCCCCCCAAATAATCTAACGTGCATCTAATTGCACTTCCGCTCCATGATTGATGTTTCAACTCATACATATTTTCTTTAGCGAAACGCGATATTTTTTCGATTCGCGGGAGAGAACGGGTAAATTCCAATATAACCAATCGTCCTGACAAGTCCCGCCCACTATAAGTCAAACCCAAACTGCCTCTCCTCTCCAGGACTCCGAAAAGGTAACTTTGGAACCCCAACGGCATTAATTTAAAGAAAAAATTGAGTACATACTTCACTTTAATGTGGAAAACAGAACATGGCTTTTTATCGTCTTCACCCTTTTTCGTTATTGGTATTTTATACATAGATTTTTATACATAAATTGGAAGTTTATTGTTAATAAGAGAAGACAGAAATGTAAAGAAAAATTTTAACTAACGGTAAATCAATCGTTTTGGAGTATAAACAGGTACTACGCAAATTCGTTTCCCTCAAGTAAACTATCCTCCCATGGCGTATTGGTTACTTATATCGTGTCTTAGAAATAAGTTCTGGCTTTCTCCTTTGTCTTACGACAGAATTTGGTTTCATTAATTTTTTCCAATGGAACTGAAATAAAATTACCCTTTCCATACGGATCTACTGAAAAGTTCAGATCATAAGTATCGCCTTTTCCAATGCGATTAAAATAAAGTGACCATAGTGTCCTATTTTTTTTCTTTGATAAAGGGGTAAATTTCCATGGTTTGTGCCTTGGTATCGTGTTTTCATACGGTCGTATTGACTGTCCCTGTCATTGCTTCCCTGTCCATATAATGCATACAGCCCTAGTTTGCTGGTTTGGTGCCCGGTTTTTTCGATGGCTTTAATACGAATTAGCGGTTTTTGATCCCGCTGACCCCTCTCTTTGACCATGTGGGAGGACAAGGGTATGTTTTCGTGTTTCTACCCCTTCATGACCTCGTTTTAGGATAACCAATTCGGGGGGTGGTTGGAGTATTTTCAGGAGGCAACTGTAACGAATCCCCGGTAATTTTTGGAGTTTGTATGAAGGGGTGCAGGGTCACATATTGTGTTTCCCTGGTTGTGGCTTCTTGGCAGCTATCTGCATTGGGGTTATTGGGACCTCAGAATATTCTGTTGATAACGTACGGGCAAAACCATCTTGGATTTTGCCTAAGATCGTTGGAATTTCATTTTAATTTCTCTCAAGGGTTGGCTTGCTTTGGCTTTGGCGCTTTCATGTAACAGGTTTGTTATGTCCTGGAGATATGGGTTGTCCCGATCCTATGACTAACTGGAAAGTAACAACCTGTAGTCACGGTGGGGCGCAGAAGGCTTTAGATTCCTTTTTGTTTCCCGGGAGGAATAGCCCCTCATCTATTAGGCCCGCGGGTAAAATTGGGCATATTAGCAGGCTTTTTTCCCCATCTTCAGTTCCCCCCGGCCCCGATCGATAGAATACTCCAACACTCCACCTTTGTCCATATATTCCATATATCACATTAGATGATATCATTTCACATGGAATACGATTCACTTTCAAGATGCCTTGATGGTGAAATGGTAGACAACGCGAGCCCCCCAAAATCTCGCTAAAGAAGCGTGGAGGTTCGAGTCCTCTTCACGACAATAATATTTAGAATTCTCATTGAATGACGCAATTCAATACCAAGATTTCGGATCTAATCAATATTGATAGTACCGATATCTTTATCTGTTGATACGAAGTATTCCCGGCAATCCCCACGATCCGCTCGAGCTTTTTGGAATTGGATAGGTTCGGCAGGGGATCACGAATCTTTCTCGTCTTCTCTATCTAATGATGAGTAGATCCGTTTGGAATCGTCCCTCCCCGCCCCCACTCCCCGAGTATATGATTCAAGAGGAATCACACAATGGTAGATTTATAAAAACCTCTGGTAAAATACCCCCCAGTAACCCCTAACCCGAGATAGTACATTCTATGTCCATGTTAGGGAGGTTAGCGACTTACCCATTCAGTGCCTTTGGCATGACGTTCCCAAAATTGGATCGGTCGGGTGAATTCGAGAATAGACGAGCGTCTGTTGGAGACCGACGGTCTGTTGGCATTCCGGCTTCCTCTCCTTTCAGGGCCTATCCAAAGAGAATC
>PYDT01000204.1:0-22989 GCA_004837865.1 Musa balbisiana
CACTATCTCTTTCTTTTCTTTCAATGAAGAATAATTGGAAAATAAAAACAGCAAGTACAAATAGTAATAAACCCCAGTATAGACTGGTACGATTCAATTCACCATTTGTTTCATTCGGGTTGTGATTGTGTCATAGCTTCTATAATTAACATTAGGTTTTACGTTGGATGAACTGCTGCCTGATATTACCCCAAAAAGAAACGTAGGTACAGCGAGTCCGTGAACAGCCAACCATCGCACTGTAAAAATTGGAATAGGTTCGATCTATGGTCATTGGGGCCTCCTAAAAGGATTTACTATTCATCAAGTTGTTCCAAAGAATCAAAACGGCGTTATCAATGGAATCCTTGTCGGCTCTCTGTGATACTCGTTTGGCCGAGTCTTCCAACACGTCCGTAAGCTAAACCCGTACTGGACGAATAACCCCCCGCCATGAATAGTAAGGTATAGTAATGCTATGAATGAACCCAGTATCGCAACTGGTAATAATATGAAAACAGCAAAAGAACGGTCTCCCTTGCTTCCTACATTCTGACTCCACAAATTTTGTACATTCAAAAGGAATCGATTCCTTGAAAGTGGGATCAGTAATGATAAACTCTGATATTGCATCTTTGTTAGATCGTAATTTTTGACCAAAGGTTTATTTCAAGTATACCGACTCAGTATAGCTAATCCTTCCTCTGGCACGCAACGCGTCGCGATCCGGTACGAAATGCTACATAATTCTTTTCTCTTTTTTGTTCCTTGTCTATGCATTACTCTATGTTATTCAATAGATCATAGAAAATTACTCAAATTCCTATAAGATTTCCATATTGGATTCGAATAGAAGTAATATCTTGAAAGCGTGAATCGATGGTTTCTAATAATATGAAGCATATGAATATTCACTTATGGAACATATTATAAATTCACACAATTCATTATATGTTATCGAATCGATAGATAAACCCATTTTTGGGGGTTTAAAAGTTTTTTTTTTTCAATCTTTTTATTTCAAGTAATGGTTGGTCGTATAATACAATAAATAACTGTTACCAAATCAATAGTATATCACTTATTAGTGAATGAGAAACCGAATATACTAGATTAGTGAAGAAACGAACCCAGTTTGGAACATCCATATCGTTATGCAACCGTATGTATAGATCCAAACCACGGTTCTTTCTTGACCAACTAGAAGTATGGACTCCATATATGAAAGCCATAATATAGAATCTAAAAGATCAATGGAAGTTGTTCGTCTTTGCACATCGATTTTGTTACCTGAAAAAAAAAACGAATAAATATAAAAATTAAATAAAGTCAAGGTTTGTATTTTTTTTTCGATAGTCGTGGGATCACCTTTTTCTTTTCATTCGAATATTTAGGTTATGGGCAATTAAGCAACCTATTACTGTACTGAGTCCAATGAGTTAAATAACTAAAGGTAAATAGTAGCAGGCCGTTCGTGTCCAAAAAAGATTAGATCCTATTTAAATAAAAGGACAAGATTAAAATGGAATTTTCAAATCCAATTCTTTTATTCCAAATTACTTAAATTACTTATATTTTATTTAATATTTTAATTTATTTATATTTAATTTAATATTTAAGTATAAGTCTATAAGTAATTGAAGTTTTGAATGAGTTACACCGGTCACAGGTTCCTATTACTATTACTTTTACTTTATACTTATATTTTACTTACTTTTACTATTACTTTATTCAACTCACAAATTCCACAAGATCTTTGATTCCGAATCATAGGATCGGTCATTTCACATGCCGATGAATCGAATTTTTCTACCTATGGTCACTCTTATGTCGTCTTATCTAAATGACTGATGGATCCAGAATTTTCAATTGGAACTAACTAATTTCTGTCATTGATTTTTTCTTTGCCCGTCGGATTTTGTAAAAATTGAAACTTAGGTACGTTGTTTTTAATCACCTAGGTAGCAAAAGAACTTCTAATTTAGCTCTTTCAGCTTACTATAACTTTTATCGTTTTTTACTGGCTGCTTTAACTATAACCTCAGCTCTATTCATTGGTTTGAACAAGATACGACTTATTTGAAATGACTTGAATGAAAAAAAAATTGATAAAAACGAATATTTCGTCTGAGATTCCGGGTATTCTATGGTTCTTTCTCACATCAATTGCACTTCTAATGGTCCACTAGATTCACGGATAATTTAAGAATTAATTATTTAGGGATAGTTTCTTAGCCTTTTCTTTTTATCCCCTTAAACAAACCGATGATTGAAGTTTTCACTCTGGTAATCGTCTTAGTTTAAATTCCACTCAATCTTTTTAGCAGGAATTATTCCGTAACGTCATTTCACATATGAACTTAGGTGCCATTTGGACCTTTGATTGAGTATAATATTTCTTTCTTTTTTTGATTGACCTCCTGCAGGAAGGAGGTCAAATTCAAGTTTTCAGTTACAATTCAACTTTTTGTTTTGTTAAATATTTTATTGTGTATTCGACATCAATAAACCGAATCACGCTCTGTAGGATTTGAACCTACGACATCGGTTTTGGAGACCCGCGTTCTACCGAACTGAACTAAGAGCGCTTTCTTATCCTTATAACAGGCGATACGACTGTACTGTAAAGAAAAGTAATTTTTCTACCCCCAATACGTCTTGCATACTATAGTATGCAAGACCAGAAGATTATGTCCAATTTTAATCGATCTCAATGAATCCCTCGTTACTGCCATGGGGAAGAAATATATAGTGATGGATGACGAGGTTTGAACCCGTGACATTTTGTACCACAAACCAACGGCTCTACCAAGCTCGCTACATCCCTTTTCAAAATTGTTGTACATTTCATTGTACAAAATCCCTGTCTTGTTTTCCATATCGTCATTTTCTCCTCCATCTATATAACAATTTTCGTGTCAATTTTCTTCTTTTTGGTTTTTTGGTTTCATATATAAAGAATTATATACATCTTAACCCTAACGTATAAAATTTAATATTTATAGTAATGCTCGGAACAAGGATAGATTTTTTTTTCTTTTACAAAAAAAAGGAAAAAAATCTATTGCTTCATTGTACATATTATTTTAGTAGGAAATCCTTTTTAGTTATGAATTCTGTGTAAAAAAATCAAATGATCTTGACTATTCAGCATCTGACCAATATGTATTTACATCTATAATGATAAGGAGGATTTTCAATGCCGGATATAAAAACATATCTCTCCGTGGCACCTGTTGCTAGTACTCTATGGTTTGGGTCCTTTAGGCCTTCCTAGTATAGAATTAATCGGTTTATTTCCGGATTGCCTTGTCCTTCCCCTTTTTTTATTCTGTTTATTGATTTGATATTCGAAGAAATGCCTCAAATTGAGATACATTCCACGTGACTAAAATTTTCTAGTTTTCGCCCCTATTTTTTCGTTCTTTGGATAGTGAAGGAAAAGAAAAAAGTTGGTATTGAACCTCCAGCAAAATGGTGGTAGAGTCGATAGATCGAATTTTGGGAGGAACAGAATGAAAATGTGGATCCAGTCTACGGCGAGTTCCACGCAATGCATAGCATAGAAAGAAGATTGTAACTTAAATAATAGAACATAAATATTATAACATATTGAGATTTCTGATAGAACAATTGAGAGTTAGAAAGAAATTGTATTTTTTTCATTATTACTCCATTACATTATACTTATTTTCTATTACTTATTATTCTATTAAATTGGTTACTCCATTAATATAATAAATTAATTATCTATTAATTATCATTATATACGAAATGATATTGCCAACGAACTACTGTAGAATTCCATTTCTAGTTAGTAACTTCTATCGCTTTTTTTTTGTTCTTTTCTTCTTCTTGCAGCTCGGATCGGAAATAAGAGAGTTAACCGATTCCAAAATCAAGGAGGTTTCATTGGCCAGGGAAAGATTGGTCAGAGTCATAAGTTTTTTTGGAAATGTACCAGTTGTTCCCGCAATGATGTCAATAAAGAGAATCGCCCGGTATTTCCTAGATATATTAACTGCAAGGAATCGACACAATTACGCCTGGTCGATTAGAATTGATAAAATTTTGTCGCTATTGTACCAAGCATACCTATGTCATGGAGAAATCAATAAATTAGATCGAACAAACTCGTGTCTCTCTCGCCAAGGAAGAGTAAGAACTTAACATCTATTTTAACATATTAAATATACCTAATGTATACCAAATCAAAGCCAATTTTGGTCGATCTAACTCGGAAGTGAATAAAGAATATAATTTTTGAAATAAGGAACTAACCTGGATAAATCCAAGCATCCTTTTCGGGGGGGGGGGGGGGGGGGGTAATCCACGCGATCTTTTCGTAGGCTTTGCCCCCAATTGGATCGGGGGAGTCGAATCGATTCTAGAACAGAGTTTAATTATCGATTTTATTAGTGAACAAGGAAAATTTATCTTAGGCGGTGAATATATTGACTTTGAACAACAACGATTACTTACTATTGCTAGAAAAAGCAGCCCTATTTTATCTTGGTTTTGACCTTTTTCTTAATATGGAGAAAAACATTTGGAGAGAAGCGAGTCGATCCCCAGAAACTCTACTGGTCCTTAGACCAAAAAATATAGACATATACTCCTTCAATTGACTCAAAACTCAATTGTAACGCAAGCTCAGAGTAGTCCAGATTGATGTATTTGTTTCGCAACGCCTAGAATCTAGAGTGGTCCTGTGTATAAGAACACAAAATGAGGGGCAAATTTTTTATATTGAAACTTAATTCTTTCATTCCTATTCCATATTTACATTATTTATTTATTATTCTATTTTCCCGGAGTTCCTTCTCCGGGGAATCTGTTGCAATCATTCCCCCTGTAACTGTATATTACTTTTAGAAAGCTACTTTAATTACTTTAGAATCTAAATCTACTTTAATTTACTTTAATGTGATGATCTTGTGGGAAATCAATGTAAGACAATTCTTAATTTATATAGCTATTTTTGTGCATGCGAGCTTTTGTGCAGGGTATTTACTTAAGAACATTGCTTCCTTGTACATATTTTTGTGTATTAACTACTATAACTATACAATAATACCTTATCTTACGAGTTACTTACTTTACATACTCTTCTCACGAGTTACTTTTGCATTTTAGTTCCGAGTGATCCACACGAACGAAAATCCCTCTTTTGTTGCCTGCTCTATCTCGATTGAGAGGAAGCCAACGCTCAGGCTCTCATTTTCGTTGAGTAATCGTTCGAGTACGTCTTGAATTGCTCCTCCTAGAGGGTGATTGCAAATACAACGAATTTTTGGTTCGACGTCTACACGAGCTGGATATCCCCGTCTAACTCTGGGCAGGAATCAAATTAAACCTTACTGAATACCTAATTGAAGTTCGATTCTTTCAGTCGCCTTTTATCTCCACCTCGCACGGTCGATATACAAAGAATTATTTCCGATATATAAAATATAATTCCAATGGCCTTTTGCTACTAAACCTTCCCTGACCCAAATTTTTATTCCGTCCGCAGATTCACCTCAAATCGTAATTTCTAATGCATATAAAAAAAAAAAATAGTGGGTTTCCATCGTTTCTAGGTTACTTCTACGTGGTTCTCTCTTTAACCACCGGGAGCCTCTTCTGTTCATTTCACGCAAATGGTAATTGGTACTTGTATAGATTTCACTACTCTTTGCTCTACCCATCCAATTCTAGAGTAATAGCTCTTTTCACAATAGAGTTATCTTACAGTGGACGGGCATTTAAGTAGGCAAGGTTGGCTATACTGGACCCTCTTATCCGCTCTTTTAACCATAGGAAAGCATAATCTTTTTGCTTCTATAATACTATTTTCCGTTCTTCCCATTGTCTGACCGCGTAATGGATAACTATTTGCTACAATTGGGGAATGCTTTTCAATCTCAAATCTGTGATTGGATTTTGCACCAATTGAAACCATAACTCCATACCAATATAGGTATCTGATAAGATTCCTTTTCCATTTACCCTATTCATTGGTACCGGTCATTACACCTGGAAAATTGTCTCATTTGTTCGAACTCATGATCTAACGAGTCGCACATGACAACCCTAGTACATGTTCCATCGACGCTGAGGGAAACCCCCTCGACGACGGGAAGCTTTCGAACAGTTTCTTATTGGCCTGTCTTTGCGTTTCGAATAAGTTGTTTAATAATAGTTTTTGGCCATGGTCGGATCCGTAACTTAGATCATATATGTATATAGACATTATAAGGAATGGTTTTGTTTAGATCGATCTTAACCTTGATTTGTTGATGATTAAATGAATTTTTTCTATTCAATCCAATCCAGAAAAATTCGAATTGGGTTTGAAATGGATTAATACACGAAATCCCCGGTATTTCCGATTTTCTACCGCTACGAGATCAACAATGCCATGAGCTTGGTGCTTTCTGTTGCTGACATAAAAACATCCCTTTCCATGTCCTCGATACAAACCCATAAGCTTGCCCGGTCTTTGTACATACCTTTGTGAGGGTTTACGAAGTTTCAGTAGTTCTTTCCATTTCCAGGCCAAATTCCCTGTTCCGTGATTCATAAAAAGAACTAGCAGGTTTGATGACTCATGACCCCTATTATATTGATATTGATATAACATCATGAACGGGTCCTCTATCTCGCTGATTGGGCTTAATGTAAGGGATAAAAAAATAACAAGAAGAAATTGAACAACCTCCAGCTCCTTCTGTGCGTTTGCATACGGCTCCGCAATGATTTATTTTTCTTCTCTTCTAGTTGCTATCTAATAAGAAAGGAATCCATCTGATCAGATCGTTGAATGCTCCATTTTACGCACCTTCCTTTCGTAGGAGTCAAAAATACTATGTGGGTTTTGTCTGTTGCTTTATATATTTATCTCGTCCTGGATTTAGGCAATCCCACAGTGCCTTTCTGATTACGATTCAATAAGGAAACTGATCTTTTTTTTTTTTCATTTGCGTACTCTTTCCATAACATAAATATCAAAAGAAACTTTCTGGTGTGGAAGAAAATGGTTTGTTGACGCTGAAAATGTACCCCCGCCACATAAACTCAACAAAATCGTAATACCCTTGTTTCATCATACTACTATCCGATACAAAATCTCATGTTATGAAAACATAATGGTTTGTTCATATCGAACCTCGAAGTGCCATGCATATTACTTTTATTCATATTCTATGGGCGAAGGCAAGTCTTTCTTTTTTTTTTTTCACAAATAAAACTCATTGGCGCCAAGCGTGGGTAATGTATACGTTTGGTATTTCTCCTCCGATCAGAAGGAAAGATCCCATAGAACGGCTAACCCCATGCATCTTGTATTCACATCGGGTGGCAACAATTGCATAGTATCATAAATAGCTTATTCCTGATACTACCCATCCGCCGGGAGACGTTTATAACAAACAAAGAATTCCCTAGTATTATCTTCTCATACTAGATATACCATAGACCAACAATTTGATTTGAGATCTCGCTATTAACCTCTTGACCTAAAAAAAGTAATCTTTCCCGATGAGTCTTGGTTGCTTGACAAAAGTGGTTCCTTTAGGAACTGTACGTGCACCTTTGGATGCATCGGTTCACAAAAATTGCGAAAACAGAATCAATGTGTCGATTCCAGTTCCTATTTTTTTTTTTTTCTGTAATAGGTTTTTTGTTTTTCCTAATAAAGCTTTCCATTTTTTAAAAGACATGAGAAATGATTTTTGAGCTTCCTTACTATAAAAAAAGATTACTGAACTTATTGAAATTGATTGAACAAATCTCTCTCATTGATTAGTTGTTTCATCATCGACATTCCAAATCACGATGTAATTTTCTTGTTTCTGAATGTGCCGTTTCCATCTTTTAGGTTCATGTTCTACTCCTGGAAAAGATCTGTCCGAATTTCCATTTGCACATATAGGGCAATGGTCTCAGTACCACTTCTTCTTTTTGGTTTACGACTTTTTTTTTTCAATTCGTTTCATGCCTTTCCCAATCATTTCCGATTTACCTCATCATACTATTCCGTTGGTTATTGTTGGACGTTTTTGAAATCACTCCTATATAAGGATACAATCATTTTTGATACAAGCGGTAATCGTACATTACATGGATTCCCATTTGGTATTTCTGACGGAGCCGGGTACTTATTACTTTATTTTATTTATTTTTCCAAGTCAACCATAATTCGCCTAATTGGATCTCAAAATAAATAAATTGATCTAATTGCACTTCACGCTCCGAATCTTGATTGTTCACTCAATACAATATTTCTTAGGCGAAACAGAGGATATTTGATCGAGGGGAGAGAACGGTAAAATTCCATATAACCCAATATGTCTGACAATCGCACTATACGTCAAAACCCAAACTGCATCTTCCTCTCCAGGACTCGAAAGGTACTTTTGGACACCAACGGGTCATTAAAGTAAAGAAAAATTAGTACTATACTTCACTTAATGTGGCAACATAACAATGGCCTTTATCGTCTTCATCCCTTTTTCTGTTTATTGATTTTATACATAGATTTTTATACATAAATTGAGAAGGTTTATTTATAGAGTAAGACCGAATGATAAAGAAAAATTTTAACTAACGGATCAATCGTTGGAGTAATAACAAGTATCTAACGCATTCGTTTCCTCCTAAAGTAGAACTTAATCCTCCCATTGCTATTGGTACTTATCGGGTAAGAATAGATCTGCTTCTCGTTGTTCTTACGAACAGATTGTTCCATATTTTCCATGGAACGGAATAAAATTAACCTTTCTCATACGGACTCTAACTGAAGGTTAGAATACATAGTAATTCTTTTTCCAATGCGATAAAATAAATCTGACTGTGGTCTATTTTTCTGGGGGTGATAAAGGGTATTCCATGGGTTTGCCTGTATCGTGGTTCATACTGTCGTATTGAATGATCCGGTCGATTGCTTTCTGTCCATAAATGCCATACAGCCCAGTTGCTGGTTGGGGCCGTTTCGAATGGCTTTTAGACGACCTGGCGTTTTGGATCCCTCTGACCCCGCCAGGTTGTCCAATGTGGAGACAATGGTTTGTTCGGTCCCTTCAGACTCCGTTTTAGGAATAACCACTTCGTGGGTGGTTGGAGTATTTCAGGAGGAACTGTACGAATCCCGGTATTGAGTTCGGAAGGTGTGGCAAAAAAAAGGGGCACATAATTTTGTTTTCCTGGCTGTGCTTCTTGGCGCTATCTGGCATTGGGTGTATTTGGGACCTAGAAATATGCTGTGTGAACGTACTGGCAGAACCATCTTGGATTTGCCTAAGCTCTTTGGAATTCATTATTTCTCTCAGGTTGGCTTGCTTTGGCTTTGGCGCATTCATGTAACAGTTTGTATGTCCTGTAATATGGGTGTCCGATCCTTATTGCTAACTGGAAAAGTACCACTGTAATTCCAAGCCTTGTGCGCGGAAGGCTTTGAATCCTTTTGTTCCCGGAGGAATGCGCCTCTCTCATCTTTGCCGCGGGTACATGGGGCATATTAAGCCGGCTTATTTCCATCTTAGTGTCCGTCCGCCTCAACGTCCTAATACAAAGGATTCGGTCATGGGCAATAGTGAAACTGTCCTTTTCCGCAGTAGTATCGGCTCTGGCTGTTTTTTTTTTTTGCAGCTTCGTTGTTGCTGGAACTAGGTTGGTATTGTTCAGCACTACCCCAATCGAATTATTTGGTCCCACTCGTTATCAGTGGATCAGGGATACTTTCACAAGAAATAATCGAAGAGTTTTAGCGCCGGCTAGCCAAAATCTGAGTTTATGACGCTTGGTCTAAATTCCCGAAAAATTAGCTTTTTAATGATTACATTGGTATAATCCAGCAAAAAGGGTGATTATTCAGATCAGGGTCAATGGACAACGGGGATGGAATAGCTGTTGGGTGGTTAGGCACACCCCCGTCTTTAGGATAAAAAGGGCGCGAGCTTTTTGGTACGTCGTATGCCTACCTTTTTTGAACTTTTCCGTAGTTTTTGGTAATGGAGACGGACTTTGTTAGAGCCCGGGACTGTTCCTTTTAGAAGGCAGCACAAAGTATAGTGTTGAACCCAATTATGTGTACCTGGTTGGAGTTCTTGTGGCGAACTCAATGGAGTCATTTATAGTGTCCCGGTGACTGTAAAAAAAATATTCTAGACGTGCCCAAATTAGGTGAAATTTTTGAATAAAGATCGGGCTACTTTGAAATTCTGTGGCTTTTTTTCGCAGCGTCCAAGGGTTGGTTCCCTTTGCCATGCTACGTTTGCTTTGCTCTGCTTTGTCGGACACATTTGGCATGGCGCTAGAACCTTGTTCAGAGATTTTTTTGGCGGGGGGGGCAAAAGTGTCCAGATTGGATGCTCAAGTGGACTTGGAGCATTCCCAGAAAAAAAACAACTTGGATATCCACTACCAAGAGACAATTAGTCTGTACAACATTTCTCTGGTCCTCTTTCGCTGTTTTTTGATTTGAATCGGGTTAGGGGAATGCAGAATCTTGACTGACACATCTTTTCTTTGAGACTCTTTTCCTTTCTTTATATGGTATGATGCCAAATGAATAGGTGTGGAGCTTAATTGTAAACCAGATCGAACTATGGAGCATTGGTTTATACCTTCCTTTTAGTCTCGAAATTTATGGCTATTGTTTTTTTTTTCGCTATCTTTTTTTCGAGAACCGCCTAAGGTCCACTAAAAATGAAATAATTTTATCATTTCTCACTGAAGTAATGAGTCTCCCCATAATGGGGCTCATTACTTCAACTAGTCCCCTTTTCTTCGAATGGATCTCTTCTTTGTTGTGAGGGTTGCCCAAAAGCGGTATATAAGGATAAGCGTACCCAGTAAAGCTTACAAGTAACCATATAGAGTGGCGACTAGTGTTG
Source organism: Musa balbisiana (assembly GCA_004837865.1). Classification (NCBI taxonomy): domain Eukaryota; kingdom Viridiplantae; phylum Streptophyta; class Magnoliopsida; order Zingiberales; family Musaceae; genus Musa; species Musa balbisiana. The sequence goes on from PYDT01000204.1 coordinate 10,857, forward strand.
CTGTTGCCATTGTTAGACAATTTCAAGATCACAATGGATCTACGATAAGATCGTTTATTTACAACACAGACGGATGGTAACAAAGTCAACAGATCTCACCAATGATTAATAGGATTTTATGGCTACACAACCGTTGAGGATAGTTCTAGATCTTGGGCCACTCAACTACTGTAGGGAAATTTTTGAACCATTGAAGTGGAATAGGTACGTAGCTCGGTCTGGGGGGACTTACACCATGAATGGGGCGCAATGGCCCGTATTGTACTGTATTTTCCTATCTCTTATTTTGGAAATTTATAATTCTTCTTTCCGTTTTACACTGGATGAATTACAAGGGTTAAGTTTATAAGACTTGAAGTCCTAGTGTTCAATCAAAAATTACTTTAACTTCAACTCGGATTTCCTAGACCATCTGGTAGTTTCGAACGCCGTGGATTTAATTTGTTTCGGTAGCCTCCGGAATATGATGTGTTACTTGTTATAATTGATCCTATTGATAATACAGAGGAATGGGCCTGTGCTCTCTATCGCGATGATTCTATTTCTGTCGGATAGTTATTTGCTAGTATCTGGAGGCACGGAAGATATATAGAATCTCGAATAGATTACGAAAAGAAATATTAACACTATGATTCATACCTACTATTCAGGAACCTCGCACCCGGACTCAGAAAATTTTCAATAGATATTTCCTATCAAACGATTTTTCTTCCTTCAGACTTTTTTTTTTCTTGACCGAAGGACCACTCTTTTTCTAGATTTTTTGTTGAGTCCTTGACATCATCGAATAATTTATCAATCACAGGGTTCTTACCTCAGAGACCGTTGGTTTAAGCTTGAGGCTTTGCTTTCTTAATTTATTATTAAATCAATCGGGGTTCTAGTAGGATCTGGGGTTTCACTTGATTCTAGGGTCTCACACGCAAATTCCTATCATAGTAAACAAGAATCAATCCTCGTACCAAAAAACAGAAATAAAATACAAATAAAAAAATATGAATAGAAGATTCAAAAGGCCTGTACTGATCACAGCAAAATAGACAGATGAGCCAACTTGATATTTTGATGCATTATCATACAAGAAAAATTCGTATTTTTGTGTTACGTTCGTATCTTCGGGTCGGTGCAAATCAAGCGGCTAAGCTCGAAGTTTTGGAAAAAAAAACTTTCTATTCATATCCGTTGAAATCAGCAGTTGTGTGTGTTTTTTCTGCTTGGAGCCGTACGAGTGAAATTTCATATACGGTTCTCAGAGGGGGATCCTTGCCTTGGGTTACCTATCTCAATAACGTACTATGATTGGTTTGAGGAACTTCTTGAGATCAGCGATTGCAGCTGATATAACTAGTAATAATGTTCCTCCTCATTGTCAACATATTTTTATTGTTAGGGGGATCACACTTACTTGTTTTTTAGTACAAGTCCTAAACAGTTTTGCTATGACTTTTTACACCGTCCAACCGTTACAGGGCTTTTTTCCTCTGTTCAATACATAATGATGAGGCCAACTTTGGTTGGTATCCGATCAGTCATCGATGGTCAGGCAAGCTGATGGTTCTAAGATGATCTTGCACGGATTTTTCGTGTGTCCTTACAGGTGGATTTAAACCCCGCGAATTAACTTGGTTACAGGTGTAAGGTTGTGGCTGTATATGGACGGCATCTTTTGGTGTACTGGTTTTCCTTACCTTGTGACCAAATTGGTTATTGGTCAGTAAACAATTGTGACAGCGTCCCTTCAGCTATTCCCCGTAATAGGATCGCCTTTGGTAGGTTATTACGCGGAAGTGCTAGTGTGTCCAATCCACTTTGACTCGTTTTTATAGTTTACACCTTTTGTATTGCCTCTTCTTACTGCCGTATTATGTTTAATGCATTTCCAATGATACCTGTAGCAAGGTATTCGGGTCCTTTTAATAGAACATGATATTTGTAATTGATCTATTCATTACTGGGAGGAACGAAGACAAAATATGTCTTGCTAAAATAGGGATTCTTGAAAAATAAGACATGTATTTGGATACTTTTTCTTCAACTTCGAAGTATTGTATTCCTTATTGATACAATAGTTGAAGTTAATTTTCTTCCGAAGCGATGATGGAATGATGGGAGTGTGTGACTTGGAACTATTGATTAGCCCTGCAGATATATTTTTATCTGGCCAATGGAATTCACAACCAAATTGTGGCTCCCATCAACCACCCGTAAGCCCCCCTATGTCGCGCGGATGCCGGTTTCGTTTGGGAGAACTTTTCTATGATCATTACCTGAATCATGTTATGCATGAACAGGCTCCCGTAAATCCCGTAGAATAAAATAAGTGATGTGGCAGGATTCCCAATGTTCTGTCTATTCCACTTCCTTATTTGTATTGTAGAAATGCATTCAGTCCTCTGCATCGATCCCGATCGATACTACTATCAGGAGTGAAATGAGTCTAAGGCAGAACCGAGGCTAGATCCTTTTTAGTAACAAGTAAATACTTTGTATGTACAAAATCGAGATTTTGGGGGGATAAACAACACTCAAACAGACCTGAGACAATCCAAAAAGCACGTGATCATGATCAAATTTATAACCTACTTGGATATGAGCATTACCTGTAAGAACTGAATTAGTTGCAAGATAGTTGCAACTCCGGAAAAGGAATCTGGTACATCTTTTCTTACATAGCGTCATTATATCTGATATGTGGGGGATTGTATGAAAAATCATTTTATAGGGATCTAGTTCTTTCTGCAGTCCTTTCATTCTTGCTCGAGCCGGATGAATGAATTATCATGTCGCGGTTCCTTCGGTGATGGCTCCATAAGAATTCCCCTATCCAAATAACAAAGAAACCTACTGAACGATCCCGTATTTAGAGCTAAATTGGCTAAAGGGATGGGGGCATAAAGTATTATGGAGAACCCGCCATGGCCCAATGATCTTTTATATTTTTCCAAGTAATTCTAGGTACTATGCAGTAATGTAGGCTTGGCATTCTAGACCGTCAATATTGGTAACCGGCGGATCCTTTGCACTCCTTGGAAATATTACCCAATGGTACTTCTTTCCCGTTTTCAATACTCCCACGTACCCCCTAGTTATTAGGTGTTTTTAATGGTTTAGTACCAAACGGGAATTATGACAGTAACCTTTTTTGAGAATGTTTTACTAAAATTCCAACATCCCATTTCGGCCGTCAGTGCTACACAGTCTTCTTTGATCGGTACCAGCAGTAGCTCTTTGGTTAGGTATTGGAGCAACCTTACCTATTGATAATCGCTAATTTATTTCTTTTTTAATGGATTCAACCGGGAAATACCATGATTATGTATCAAGAATAGGTGTTCAAAGTCACTATTCTTAGATACATAATTTATTATTATCATTCCCACGAAATACGGATTGTGCCAAAACGATTAAAAACACATTTTCTTCTTTTTCTTTAATAATTTTTCTTCTATTTTTATTAGCACAAGACGATGCAATCCGTAAAGGGTTAAAATTAAAATTGATTCCTAGGTAAATCAATTGCGAATGCTTTTGTAGAGTGTCCGATAATCTCTTTTACATCTTCTATGCGAAATATTCCCTTCTCTATAAGAGCTTCTTGACTCTTGATGTCCAAAGGGGTCAATAATGTGGTGTTATATTGACCTTTTGAGGACAATTATATTTCCTGGAAGGTAATTCTGATTGGGTCAATAAAAATACAGTTCAATGAATTCTTTTTTTTGTTTTTCTTTAGATTGGTTTAATCTATCTTGAAAGGTAAAATGGTAGGAAACCCTGTTTTTTGTATTTTCTTTGAATTAATGTCCTCTTCCTCGATGTTAGAACAAGGAATAAATAATCATTAAATTACGAGAAGCTTCATAAAGTGCTTCTTAGGAAAGTAAAACTTCCATTCGTCCATATTTCTAGAAAAAGTATCTCTGTTTTTCATCCATTCCCATAAGAATGATACTATATTCGCATTCGAACAGGCATAGATACAGCATCTATAGGATACTTCCATTTTTAGAGTTCTGTTGTTGGTTTTCGTACGATACCCGATCTCGCCTGATTTGTAATCCAATACACAAATCAATTGGGGGGTGTCTTCGCGGCTCGGAGTTAGCTATACAAAAATACTGGCACGAAGCGAGGGAAGAACGAGACTTTGGTTGTGTCAACTATTTCAACGGACGGTGGTTAGTGATACTGAGCGGTTCCGTATTTAGGCCCCTGGCTCAAATGGATGCGTCTCTAACTCCAATTCTTACTTCTCAATACAATTTCTGTCAAATTTAGTACAATTTCATGTACCGATTTTCAATACCTATTATCGTAGAATATCATGCGGCACTTTCTCAGAGTTTTGCACGTGTGATACATGTCCTCCTTCTATTCTCCAGTAAGCCCTTCGCATGGCATACCTATAGTATCACTTGACCTTTCATAAGCGGGGACAGAACGAAACGACCATAAAAAAAAAAAAAAAAAAGACGTTTTACGTCTACTCTCCGAGTCAACACACCTCCACGGTAGTGTTCGCGTGGAATCCTGCTACTTCCCGATCGACCATACTTACTAATACTATTATTTGCATCAGATCATTGAATCATTTATTCTCTTGAAATCTGTTTTTTTCCTTATTTCGACACACGTTTTTTTTAGGGGGGCGACATCCATATGTGGCATAGTGTTACAATCACGTACGAACTTAATAGATAAACACTGTCTACGAATGCTCTAATGCTGCATCTCTTCCGAGACCAGACCTTTTAATCAAACTTTATGCTCGTTGCATACCCTGATTAACTACTGTACGAACGCATTTATTCCGCCGCTTGAGCAGCATAGGGTGTCCCTCTTCCTTGTCCCTTTTGAATCCGAAGTAACCCGCAAGAGGCACAAGAAACCACCCTACCTCTTACTCCTGTAACATTACACTGGGATTGTTGAAACTTGCTTTAAACGTGAATAATTCCTTTTGGTATTCTACGTCCTTCTTACGTGAACCAATACGCCCTTCCTACGTGAACCGATTCTGGTAATAAGCTTTTTGTCTATTTTAGCATCTTATAAATAATAAGTCGAAATATACGGAAAGAAAAGATCCGGAAATATCTTTCATATTAAAAGAAATCTTTATTTTTGTCTTTTCTTTGAAAGTTCTTTTTTAGAAAGATTATCCTTGTCTCGTGTATGTCTCTCGATTGGAACAAATCACTATAATTCGTCCGCCGTTCTACGGAGCAGTCGACATTTTTTCACAATTTTACGAACGGAAACCTTCATTTTCATATTTCTTATTCCCGTTACCCTAATTTTGAATCTATTCCTTGGAGAAATAAGTTCTTGATCTTTTTTTAACTCGATTTGTATCGTCATTTAACGTCGAATTGTACGCGTCCATGAAAGGATGCTTTTAAAATCCCTAATCATCGAATCTTTGTGCGAAGAAAAATATAAATTATAACGTCCCCTGGTTGAATCATACCAACTTACTTCAATTTATTGACTCTATCCCCAGGTATTTCCTTATAAAACTGCGCCGGATCCGTCCCGAAACATAACTAGAATTACTCTTTATTATCTAGGCGGACCCGAAACAGACCGTTGGGAAGGTATTCAGTAATTAACCCTTCATGGATAAATTTTTGTTCTTTCATTCCATGTAACTTTCCTTGAAGTATAACTAATGGGAAGGTTAGTATAACTAACTTTCCTCTCTATTTCACAAATAGGAAGTTAGAGAAAAATGAGGATACCAGATGATGAGGATCACCATCATATAACAAAAGTTCGCCTCCCATTTTTCTCGTCGAGCTTCTCGATCTGCTTGTCCATTATACCTCGGGAAGTAGAAAGAAATTACAATCCTATTCCACCTAAATCCTTAGGAATTGTTGATAGTCGAATAAATTCGTAACCGGGTCGCGGATACTCTTTAAATAGGTCTGTGTAATTCTTTTCCTAGTCTTTCTATGTCGCAGAGTTTGAAACAAGAACAGAAATATTTGTTTCCTTCCATGTGTTTCCCGAACGTTTTCAATAAAACCTCTCGGAGAAGTATTTTTCACAATATTTTCGGTGATTTTTAGTAATGCTATTCGACGAACCGTTCTTTTTTATTCATGTCCCATTTCTTATAGAAGTTATTATATCGGCAATAGTGTCCGTACCCATGACGAACTATAATTATTGGGTGCCTCCAAATTTTGATATTCACATGTTTCCTTTTTTTCTTTGTTTTATTTCTTTCTTTTTTTTTTTTATAGAAATTATTTATTATTAAAAGTAGAATGCGTGAGACACACTCTACTAATTCTACTAAATTTTGATTCTACTAAATTTGATCTATTTTAGATGTTCTGATATATCCATAGTCCCATCTAGTAGTATTTATATACCTTCGGAGCCAATGAAACATTTTGTAACAATTCAACTGTCCTCATCCCGAAGCGATCGCACCAAACTCGATGTTCCTTTTGGATTTCCTTCTTGAAGCAATGACAACCGCAGCATTGTCATCATATCGTATTATCATACCGTTGTCACGTTTCGGTTTTTTACAAGTACGTAACATTACAGCTCTAATTATTTCCGACCGTTTCCTAGTGGCTAATTAGGCACTGCTTCTTTTGAGTACACAGCAACAATACCGTCCACCACTATGAGCATATCGATGACTTACACTCCTATGATCGAATACACAGCAATTCTCGAGCTCCGCTGTTCTCCGCTACATTCAAAAGGTCTGAGGTTGAATCTATCATTTTTATTGGAATCCCGTTATTTTTAATGCAAAGGATGAATGAAAAAAGAAATATTCTCTGTCCAGAAATAAATCAACTTGTCCGTTGTTTTTCATCCTCAATACACCTGTTTAGTGTCTACATACCTCTCCTGAAACTTGAGTTTCCGGTATAGCATTTGGACGCAGCTAGTGAAATAGCTGCTTTGGCTACAGCTTCTGATACTCCGCCCATTCATAAGTATGCGACCTGGTTAACAACGGATACCCATATTCGGGATCCCTTCCCCGAACCCATACGTGTTTCCGCAGGTCTACTGTAACAGGTTGTTCGTGAAGCTATACGTCACCATATTTTCCACCAGACGCGCATATCGTGTCTTGCTCTCGCCCCGCTTCTATTTGTCTAGCTGTGATCCGCGGTTCAAGTGCCTGAAGAGCGTATCTGCCCGCAAACCAATAACAATTGCCCCGACAAGATATTCCCTTCATTCTTCCTCTATGGTTGTTTACCGAAATCTTGTTCTTGGGGTTATTTTGATGGTCGTGTTCTTATTCCATCTCACTACAGAAACGGACATGAGAGTTTTCTCTCATCCAGCTCCTCGCGAATTAAAGGATTCAATATATTACAGATACGCATGTATTGAATAATTTAAATAACTATACACTAAACATTTATTAATATTGAATTTGTTTTGTTATACGTAAGATGTCATAATACAGTTATCGCTAGAATATTTATGTTATGCATATTTAATAGCTTAAATTATGATTAGAGTAAAGTATAGTTAATGATTTTTATAATTAAGATATGCGTGTTATTTATAACGAGCCTTTTGTCCTTATTTTTTACCTTAGCACTGATGCCAAATTGTAAGTATCTCAATAAAGAAAGGTTCGCGGCGAAGAGTGACTCTTACTGTTTTTCCTAGGTCCCCCCATGACTTCTCAGAATAATAAATTTTTTCCCTCGGTTTTCGGTCCGCCATCCCCACCAATGAATTCATTCGGTTCGTTTTCAGTAGAATCCTATGCAGTCCACCGGTTCCGGGCGTGCCCCGATAGCTTCTCCATTAAGGTTCGGCCTGAACTCTGCAATGTGAGCTCCCAACAAAATCCTTCTCGAGTCAATCTCCTTAGTTTTTATTAACCCGAGGCTCTTTATTATTATTTTATTCATTCCTTATTGATGCTTTATCACATTGCCCTTTAGAGTAATTCATAGACCATACATATTGGAATCATATATCATTGATATTTTTGTTCTCTCTGTCTATCAGCCTTCCCCCTTTATCCACATCCCCTTTATGTTTGTTTTTTTTTTTTTGTTCACAACCCTAATCAGACTTTTTTCTGGAAAAGATTTTAGTTGCAGTTGCTGCAACTCTATGATTGCTCCACCGCTCTCAATATTACTGTTTCTTGTGATCTCCGACAATACGAAGCATAAGTTGGGTTATTATTTATTTGGTTTTTATTTTTGTTTTTAATTTTATTTTATAGAGTTATTACGTTAGTAGGTTTAGGCTATTTTTTTTTTATTCCAATGCTAAACCTAAGAAAAATTACGATTCACACAGGCAGCTAATCATAAGCAATTATACCCCACTAGGCAATCGAATTTTATTCAACCTTAGAGAATTAAAATTGCCATTTTTTTTTGATGTAAACGTAAAAGAATGAAACAGTTTGTTATTTTTTTGGTTTCTATCACTGGCCAGAATGGCAAGAGAAAATAAAGTCTATTATTCCCTCGGTCCCCCAGATATCCAAATTTTGATGCCTAATACTCCTGATCGTTCGATTGTATATGAACACATGATCAGGTATTCTCGCGAATTGTTTTGTAGGGGAACCCTGCCCGCTCTGCTCCATTCGCCAGCGTGCAATTTTCTTTTCGTCATCCGCCCTGCAATGTGACTTTGCATTCCTTTTGTTTCCGTTGTTCAGCTAATTCAATACCTTTCATTGGCCTTTCGAAACGGAAACTCTATTTTTTTTAAATTGTAGCTATATCTTCCGCCAGAATATTAGGTTGCCCAAAGGTTTTTCAACTCTTGTGCTAGCAATGTTAGTCTTCGGTTCCACAGAATTAATTCGTTTTGTACATATCATCTGTAATTCTTCGATTCCTCGTGTTTGGCCCTCTATTAATCAATTTGGAAATCCATATATTATGACCTGGATCAAATCACTTCTTTTTTCATTTCCATAAGACGATGATTTTGTCCGTCGAAACCCGAGATATATCTCCATTTTTTTGTACATAGTGCTTGCATACAATTCCGTATTTTTCATCTTCCTGTAAACCCACAGAATAATGTTTTGGTTGTGTGCTAACCAAAAGGGAATGCTGTACGTTGGGTTTTACCCAGTCCTGAAACCAAGCGGTGTATTGATTTTTTTGTCCCATATTTCCGATTAGATGTTCTTTCCACCATATACTTAGTTTACTAGGTTTACTATGATGAATCTAAATCTGAGATTCTCCTAAAATAATTTAGATTTCATCCTTGTAATACAATGTTATATGACCAATAGTTCTTTTATCGGATAACTACGTCCTCGAGGCTCTGAGTCTTAATTTTTTCACAATGGTACTCCTATTAACGTTGCCTTCACTAATAATGATCAGCTCGTTCAAACCCCTATTATTAACTAGCATTTGCCTGCGCAAATAAACCAATTTTAAAATGGGAATAAGATGCTCGATAGGCATGAGTTCGTATCATAAGTGTTTCGTCCATAGACGTCCCGCGAATCTGATCAGATTACTCTTCGCGCACTGCTTAATGAACAGACATACTACTATATGTTGATCTAAATTTTTACTTTCTGTACACCGAACTCGAGTTCTTTATCTAATGTTACCTATCCCCCAACTAAATGATAACACTTGGTTTGATACTTTATTTTTTTCACAAAAAAAATTATTTTCAATTTCAATTTTTTTTATATTTAATTTTATATTTTATATTTTTTATATTTATCTTCAAATTGTTTTATTTATTTGTTTTATTTTTTAATATTAAAATGTTTTATTTAATATTAAAATGACGTTTAAATTACCTTAACGACGAGCTTTATTATCGGTCTTGCATGTCTCGCAAAAGGAAAAAGTAGGGCGCTGAATTCTCCCAATTTGGTGACCTACATAACGATCTTTATATCAATGTAACAATGTTCCTTCCATTTGCATAGCGATTGTATGGCCAATCATTGTGGGTATAATGGTAGATGCCCGAGACCAAGTTACTATTATGTCTTTCTCCTCCTCATGGTTGAGTTTTTCCATTTTTTCGATAAATGGTTATCTACAAAAGGTTTTTTTTTTAGCGACGTGTCTGGTCACAGTTGTATTACTCCTTTTTTTTACATTTTGTAGTTAAAAGATTGTCATCGATTTCCAATATCTCGATCTAAGTTAAGTATGGAGGTAAAAGAAATACAATAATATGAATGGAAAAAAGATAAATCCTTAGCTAGAAAAGGGGCGGATGTTAGCCAAGTGATCAAGGCGTGGATTGTGAATCCACCATGCGCGGGTTCAATTCCGTCGTTCGCCCATCACATTTTTTCAAATTCAAAAAATTCATATTTCAAATTCCTATTACGGGGCGACAAGATAAAACTAGCACTATTTTTTCCTTTTCCTACTTCTTCCTTCCAGCAGCAGGATAACCCCAAGGTTGTGGTTTTTTTCTACCGATTGGGGCTCTCCCCTCACCGCCCCCATGGGGATGTCTATCGGGTTAATAACTACTCCTCTTACACAGGACGCTTACCTAGCCAACCCGAGCCGCTCTACACCAAACTTTTGTTTGTTCACCCCAACAGTACCCACTTGTCCGAATGTTGCTAGCAGTTTTTGGATATCAAAAGGACTCCCAGATGGTATCTTAATGTGGCCGTTTTACCCTCTTTTCAATCAGTTTCGCTACATCACCTGCTGCTCTAGCTAAGTGGTCCACCCTTTCCATGTGATTTCTATGTTAGGTATGAGCGTGCCGAAGGTCATATCGGTTGAAGTGATTCTTCTTTTTTATCAATTAAAAACCCCTTCCCAAACTGTATCCAGCTTTCTTCCAAAGCATACGGCTTTCCCTAGATTTATATATGATATCTAGACCAGATGGATCTTCTATAAATCGTATGAATGAAAGTACCACATATTTAGATAGAGGAATCCAAATGCTGTGAAGCACTCATGTTATGATCTTCTACATCCTAGGTCTCTCATCCTAGGCGCACCCCCCGTTCCGTCTCTGCGTATGTTCTTCATGTCGCAATTCAGACCGAATGACTCTATAAATTACGTCGATACTTCCACATATTACGGGTACCGTGGAGACATCCTCTCTTTTTCCCGTGGTTATCCTTATTACCACTGCTTAGGGCTTTCAATTCTGCCTCGACCATCAATGAATTTAATCCCCTCCTCCTCTCTTGTGAAACAAGGGGCGCTTCGTTTCTGTGCGTGCTTCAAACCAATTTTCTCTTCTCCATATTACCATACTTAAGTCAATATTTTCTAATGAGGACACCTGAACTCACTCACTGCTGCGTACTCAACTTTTGGCTGTTGAGTCTATCCCGTAGAGGTACTCAATTGGATCATTGGATCGATTTCTAGGTTTCGTCGTAAACCTAATTGGTTACTTCCATTACTTCAATCAATAGTTCAAACCGCACTCAAATGTAGGGCATTTCCCATGATTTAGGAACTCTGTACCAAAACCATGTATCTCCAATTATACCCTCTGGATGTACAATATATCTCTTCTCACCATCCCCATAGTGATGAGACAAATGTATGGCATTCGATTAGGGTCGATTCTATGGGGGGGGGGTTACGATTCTACCAGATATTTCTTTTTTCATTCCGTCGAAATCGATTTTACTGTATAGACCGCTTATGACTCCCCCGCTATGCTTAACATGTTCATGTATTGTTAATCAACCTTTTTGCATGCTTTGTCACGCTGTTTCAAATTGTTTACTTTTAATAGTGCGGGCAGCGGGATTCCCAAACCATTGCCCCTGAGAAATGAGCATCAGTGTTATTATTGGCAATTTCATCGGATATCTTGTGTAACTTCAAATTCCCCTTCACAAATTTACTAGCTGCTCTTCGATGGGCCAAATTACAATCATGTTATCCAGTGTCAACTATCACATGCATGGCCACATCAAAAGAGTCTGTCTTTTTTAAAGTGGAAAAATAAATTGTATAACTGCATAGTATTCTCACATTAGGTCAACTATCTGCTGTCGGCAATTTCATAGGGACCGGCATGCTATCTAAAATTTTGTTAATGTTGCCACTTCCTTATTATATTCCCTGTCGGTTACTAATTCATCGGCAATTGAAGAAAGTCAAGGATTCCAAGCAAACGGTCGGTT
>PYDT01001416.1:0-22988 GCA_004837865.1 Musa balbisiana
TTCATTTCTAGTGACAATAGGCCGACTGCATTCTGCTAATAGTAGAACACAGGTGTAAATAAGAGAAAACTTTAAAAATTCGAGCCATAGGAAAATTTCTCAATTCTGACCACAATGTACCTATTTAGATTTAGCAAGGTTACCTATTAGATTTAGAGCGAATAGAATGATTTGCCGTATCCAGAATAATACCAAATCCGAACCATTTCATGAAGAAATGTAACCCAATTACCCAACCAATACAACTACTGTGTTACAAAATAACATCTTGTTTTGTTTGCTCGAAACATATAAATGTTGACTAATCTGGCTAACGTTGAACTTGTAAAAATGAAAATGGTTAATAATTGAAAAAATGAAGATTATTCAGAAATAACACATTGAATGGCTGAAGATTTACGATTGAATTTTCTGGTAGTAGACCCCATATCCAAAGTTTTGTGATTGTTCCAGAAAAATGAAACAAAAGATAGGGTTATAACTAGGAAGTTATTGTATGAGTTCTACCCAATGCTTATGCCGAGGTCGCATAATAGATCGATATTAACATCATGGCTTGTCCCGTAATAAAACCATTTGTTGCTGAGACCTCCTTTCGGTTCCTTCTTCCATAACCCGAGCTCGCAGAAGGAAGAGATAAGAGGGCCCTATGTAGATGTGGTCAGAAATCCATAATTATAGTCCGACCAAAACGACGAATTTATTATCTTCATGGCATAAGTATAATACATTACCCAGTAGAAAGATTTAAAAAATCAATCACAACCCCCCTTTTTTCTTTTCTATTACAATTTTCTTGATTTATGTAATATTTTGATTTTCTTAACTTTCCATATATAAAACTGATAGACTATAAATACATCTTCTTATGTCAATGACCACCAAAGGGATTTTAAATGAATGGAATTGGGATATAGATGGAATATAATGAAAATAGAGGCCACTTTGAGTTCCCTATGAAATGAGGCATGGAACGGAGCCACTACGAAGAAGTTCCGGGAGTTTACGAAGGAGCTCGGACTCATATTGTTTCATGGGTTGAGAACGGGGTTTGAACTCTATGAGGTCCGAAATCCCCGTTGTTCCCTCAGTACTTCAGTGTTTAAGGCGGTCGGCTGTTTACTGACTGTCGTAGTTCGACTCCTACTTGGGGGATTTGATTCATTCTTATTAAGAATGAAGACTGGAATTAAAGAGCTCGCTTTGCCCCGGTTAGGAGTAGGTAACCCGTTTCGTGTCTCTTTGTTTCTATTGCATTCTATCTCATTCGTATCACAATTCTGTTCTACGAATTATGAGAATGCGCTCTTCGAATACCTCGGCGTAGATCCGGGAATAATCCCTGTAAATCGTCCAATTCAGATCTCAGATGCTGTAGCTAGCTATGGCTCAAAGATGCAGTCACGATTTGCCCGATAGGCCACAAATTACCGTCGAGCAAATATTATGACAGAACGCATTTTTGCTATGCTACTAATACTTGTAGCTTGGCTCTGGGCTATCTGCCCAAGCCTGCTGAGGAAGAGTACGGGGAGTAAAACACAAATATGTCTGATTCCGGTCTTGTTTCTATATGTACTTTCGAATCTTCACGATTAAATAAAAGAAAAGTAAGGCCATTCCCTTTCGACAAAGGGAGGTTGTGGGCGAGGAGGGATTCGAACCCCCGAAAGCAGACAACCGTGGTTCGTAGCCACGTGCTCTATCCCTCTGAGCCTACGGCCCCCCCCCGTCTCCACTGGATCGTTCCCGAGTACCCTCAAAAGGAACCTTGCCTCTCCTCATCCATTTCATTCGGGTTAAGAAGATGTGAAAGCGCGTTTCTCTCTATCCTAAGAAATAACGACCAGTGCGTTCCGAGGTGTGAAGTGATAGAGAAGAATGTCATAATGGGGGTTTTGAAAAGACGACCTTGCATTTTTTATTTTATATCTCTCATATTTCCAAATATGGAAAAGTAAAAAAATAAGGGGTGTTAAGCTTGTTATCATTCTGGGTCGAGCTAGTTTTTTTTCTCCGCAGACCTCCCTACATATCGCGTTACGCAGAGAGTTTTTAAAATCCACCAGTTTCGGGATGTTGGTGTGGTTCTCTACGCCTAGGAAACCAAATATCGAACCAAACCTGAACGAATAAGTCATGAGAGAAACCAATTTGGCTAGTGATTGTGAGGCCCCCTTCTTGCTGGAAGGACCCAAGCCCTCTGCCCTCCATCCCTTGGATAATAGAGGGGAGGCATAGCTTTTGGTTTTTTCATGTTGTCAACCGTTGACACAATGAATATGGCGAGTGCTGATCGCTTGATCAGGTCGTGTAGAAAAGGTTCAAATCTCTCGGTCTGATATGATGCCTCAGCTGCATACAGCACTGCACTTCCACTTGACCCTATCGTAATGATAACGGCTCGTCCGCGCCGTGACCTTATCTTGGATTCTTCTCATACTTCTGTCGCTCCCCCCGCAGGGACAGAGAACCGAAACCCCGTCGCTGTCCCTCGGCGCTGTGCAAACCGGGGGCCTGGGAAGCGGAATAGGAAGCAACATCATCTTGGGGGGGCTTGCTTACTTAGATGCTTTTTTCACAGCAGTATCCGCTCCGCACTTGGCTACCCAGCGTTTACCGTGGGCTACGATAACTGGTCACCAGAGTGCGGCTTCAGTCCTCTCGTACTAGGGAAAGTCTCTTCAATGCTCAACTCCCGCACGGATTAGGACCGAACTGTCCTACTACGTTTCTGACCCAGCTCACGTACCAGCTTAAAGGGGCGAACAGCCAACCCGTGGAACTACTACGGCCCCGGTGGCGAGAGCCTACATTGAGTGCCAACACTTTCCCGTCGATTGACTCTTGGGGTAAGATCACCTGTTTCCTAGAGTACTTTTATCGTTGAGCTACGGCCCTTCCACGTCGGCACCGTCGGATCAACTAAGGCCGACTTCGTCCCTGCTCGACGGGTTGTTCTTGCAGTCAAGCTCCCTTCTTCTCTGGCCTTTGCACTCGAGGGCCAATCTCCGTCCGGCCCGAGGAAACCTTTGCACTACCTCCGTTACCTTTTGGGGAGGCCAGCGCCATGAAACCTGTCTACCTGAGACTGTCCCTTGCCGTAGGTCCTGACCAAGGTTAGAATTCTAGCTCGTCCAGAGTGGTATCTCACTGATGCTCGGGCCCCCCGGAGGAGGGCCTTCTTCGCCTTCCACCTAAGCTCGCAGGAAAGGCCCAAAGCCAATCGCCAGGGACATAAGCTTCATAGGTTCTTTCTGTCCAGGCGGTTAGTCCGCATCTTCACAGACATGTCTATTTCACCGATCCTCTCTCACGAGACAGTGCCCCAGATCGTTATTACGCCTTTCGTGCGGGCGGGTCGGGAACTTACCCGACAGGAATTTCGCTACCTTAGGACCGTTTATATTTACGGCCCCGTCACGGCCCTGGGCTTCGGTTCGGCCGGCTCCCCGGGTCCCTCAGTCACCCAACTTCTTGACCTTCCGGCACTTGGCAGCGTCAGCCCCCATAAATGGTCTTACACTTTTGCCGGATACCGGTTTTTGTAAACATTCGCCCGGGCCTTGTCATGCGACCCCCTTTTGAGGAGCACCCCTTCTCCCGAAGATTACGGGGCTATTTTTGCCAGTTCCTTAGAGAGAGTTGTCTCGCGCCCCTAGGTAGGCTGTACCTACCCACCTGTGGTCGGTTTCGGGTACAGGTACCCTTTTGTTGAAGGTCGTTGAGCTTTTCCTGGGAGTATTGCATGTGTCCTTCGCGCCGTAGCGCCTGGGACTCGGACATGGCTTCGAGCATTCCCCGTCTACACCCCTTCTTACCCTGAAAACGCAAGGTCCCTTGCGTCCTTGAACCGATAACCATCCGTTCGGCTAACCTAGCCTCCTTGCCTCCAACTCGGACCAACAAGGGGGAGTACAGAATATTCACCTTTTGTCCATCGGACTACGCGGTCGCGGGGGGCCTGATCGTAGCTCCTGACTCACCCTCCGTGGCCGAACCTTGCTGAAGGAACCCTTAGGTTTTCGGGGCATATTGGATTCTTCACCACTGTTTTGCGTGACTCAAGCCGACATTCTCCTTCCGCTTCGTCCACGCCTCTTGCGCTGGTGCGTGCTTCGCTCTAACGGAACGCTTCCTAACCGAGAGCATTTTTACTGCCCCAGCTTCGGCAGATCGCTTAGGCCCCGATTCATCTTCGGCCGCAAGAGCGCTCGATCAGTGAACTATTACGCCCTCTTTCAAGGGTGGCCTGCGTCTGGCAAACCTCCTGCTGTCTCCTGCACCCCTACCTCCTTTATCACTGAGCGGTCTTTAGGTGCCTAGCTGGTGATCGGTCTGTTTCCTTGCCCTCTCGACATGAAGCTTATTCCCCCCTCGTCCCACGGCCGACCTTGATCACTCTTATTTTTTGGGCATATCTAGTATTCAGAGTTTGCCCTCGATTTGTACCCAGCGCTCCTCGCGGCCCGCACGAAACATGCCTTACCCCTCACAGATTTCCATTCACCTGCGCTGCGCCTCAACGCCATTTCGGGGAGAACCAGCTCTGGGTTCGAGTGGCTTTCACCCGCTAAACACCTCATCCGCTGATTCTTCAACCTCCGTCGGTCGGACCGTCCACTTAGTTTCACCCCAAGCTTCAGCCTGGCCTGGATAGATCAACCCAGGTTCGGTCCATAAGCTGACCTAATCGCCCTGAAGACTCGCTTTTTTTCGCTACGGGCTCCGTGTGGTTTCCCTTAACCAAGCCACGCTATATTCGCCGCTCATTCTTTCTCCACAGGCCCGGGGTCAAATCACATTCCTCCTCCCACTGCTGGATCTCAACGGTTTCATGTTTCATTTCACTCCCGATGGGGTTCTTTCACCTTTCCCTCAGGTACTGACTTTCGCTATCGTTCCACCCAGGGAGTATTTATCCGTTGCAAGGGGCCCGTGCTGATTCACACTGTTCCACGTGCCCCATGCTACTCTCGGTGTCAGAGCGTAAGCTATGATGCTTTCTGCTACTGGACTTCGTTCGGCCATCTGGGTGCAGCATTCATTCCCCGCTTCGCCTACAGCACGACGCCTTTTTGCTCTCCCCACAACCCGTTTTCACGGTTTAGGCTGCTGCCCATTTCGCCTCGCCGCCTACTACGGGAATCGCTTTTGCTTTCTCTTTTCCTCTGGCTTACTAAGATGTTTTCAGTTCGCCAGGTTTTCTTTGCTGCCCCTGGATTCAAGCAGCAGTTCGAAAGTTGACCTATTCGTGGAATCTCCGATCTATGCTTATTTCAACTCCCGAGCTTTCGTCGCTTGCTACGCTTTACGTACGGCCCTCCTCGGCCCTCTGGGTGCCTAGGTAATCCACCGTAAGCCTTTCCCCGTTTTGAACCTCGCCATTAACGTTACGGCTATGCCATCCTAAGTGCTGCTAACTAGAAGGATCTTATCAACGTCCATGAATGATAAATCATAAATCGAACTGCCGAATTGGGTGCCTATCATAGTATCAGCTAAGTTTCACTGGCTGGAGATAACGGACTCGAACCGCTGACCTCCGCCACAGGTAAACACACCGCCTCTCAGCCTCCCCGACTAAATTTCTACCATAGAGGGCCAACCGCTAGACAATAACTCCCCCCCGCACACCTTACAACTTCATCGTACTGTGCTCTCCAAATAGCAACTCTTCTTCCTTTCTCAAAAGCTCAAATTGCTGAGTTTGAATCCCATTCAAGGATTCTTTCGTGTGGTCGGAGAATCCAGCTACAGGAGAACCAGGAACGGAGAGCCTCCCCCCTTTTTCCGCCCGACTCTTTGGTCTTAAATGCTGGGTTTTGAACGAGTGATTGCCCTTCTCCGACCTTACTGCCCCAACCGTAGAGCGGACCCTATCGTTCCACTTATTGAACAGGGTCCTATGGCGGTCCCCGGGACCCCTTGATTCCGAGGCGTCCTGGGTGATCTCGTAGTTCCTACGGGGTGGAGACTATTGGGTCTGTCCATTGGATTTTCCTTCCTCTTTTGCCACATTTCGCTCAAAGGGTTGAAGGGAAGATAGTGCATCAAGCTTATTCGCAAGTGCCAAACTTGATCCCTTCCCCCCGGGATCCCAATTAGGGAACCTAGGAGCGCCTCCGACTCCAACTATCGTCCATGTCTTCCTACTAGATCTGACCAACTGCCCATCCTAACTCCTCTACGTTTCTTTACACAGCCCATCCTTTTGTCTCGTAAGAGTCTTATCAGTGGCATGTTTCGTCCTCTTCCCCATTACTTAGAAAAAGTGAGCCAAACCGTTCAGGTACAAGATACTAAGCATATACCGCCTGACATTAGACATCCCAACCCTTAATGCAACGACCCAATTGCAAGAGCGGAGCTCTACAACTGAGCTATATCCCCCGAGCCAGGAGTATGCATGAAAGAGTCAAGATGCTTCTTCTATTCTTTTCCCTGCGCAGCTGGGCCATCCTGGACTTAACCAAGACGCTCGCCCGTGAATAAATCATCCGCACCTACGATCCAACCAATTGAGGAGAGAATCAATAGATTCTTTTTTCGGGACGATTCATCCTTCCGAACGCAGCATACACTCTCCGTTTGTACTGCGCTCTTCAAGTGTGGCTTGTTTCCCCCCCCTTCTCCCTTACCATGACCGAAGTCCTTGTGACATCACTCCGATGGGAAGAAAAAAGAATGCGTTACTAGAACCCCCCGGCCCAACCCTAGACACTCTAAGATCCTTTTTCCAACCGCTTCCATTTCGAGTCAAGAGATAGTATAGACACATCCATTGCACTGATCGGGGGGCGCTCGTGTGACTGAGGGGGGTCGAAGACCCAGCATTTAGTTATTTATACCAAGCATTCTTCTTATGGCTAATCCAATCTCCTGTCCCTTCGGACGGAAAAAGATTTCAACTTCTTCCTTTCGGGAAGGGAAGGTTAGGGAATCCTATGATTGCTGCTTTTTCTCCAGCCCTCCGGGAAAGCATGAAAAAAAGGCTCGAATGTACGATCCTCCCGTCACCCCAGAATGAAATCGGGGCGATCTCGTAGTTTCTTGTCGTGAAGATGCGTTGTTAGGTGCTCCATTTTCCCGTGTTTAGGGTGCTCCATTTTCCCCATTGAGTCCGACCTAAACCCTTGCTCGAGAGATGCTGTCCATACATGATAAGGGATGTATGGATATCTCGGAAGAGAGGAGCCGTGGTGGTCCCCCCCGGACCGCCCGAATCCCACGAGTGAATAGAAATTAGATCTACATTGGATCTCACCCTGAAGCGCCCCATCTATCTCCTGAGGAGGAAGTTTGGTTCAAACTTCGATTCGAACAGGAGGAGTACGCCTCTAATCGTGCCCTTGGATAGATCCACATCTCCGGTCAGGCGCTGATATGCACATGGAACTATCCATAGTGGCTGAGAGCCCTCACACCCAGGCACACGACGAATTATCAGGGGCGGGCGCACTACCACTGAGCTAATAGCCCGTCTCTGTGGGCCCTCCCATGGGAGGCCTGCTATCCAAAAGCGAGAAAACCCTCCCTCTCTTTCCTTTTTTACGTCTCCCATGTCGCCCCACACGGGCGGGACATGGGGACTAAAAAGGGATCCTATCATAACCTTGTTCGACCTAGGATAATAAGCTCATTAGCTTGTCTTACTTTCACCGTCGAGAAACAAAGAAGACTTTCCATATCCAAGCTTAGCTCAGACGTAGCTCGCTTCTTTTTGGTTTAAGCAGTGTCCAAAACCAAAATACCCAACACGCAAAGCATTACTCTCCCCCTGAAAAGGAGGTGATCCAGAGCACCTTCCAGTAACGGCTACCTTGTTTTACTAACTTCACTCTCACTAGCCCCGCCTTCGCAGTCTCCCCCCTCCTGCGGTTAGGTACGACTTCCGGCATGGCCAGCTCGCCATATGTTACGGGCGCGTGTGGACAAGGCCCGGTACAATTCACCTCCATTGGCTGACCGGCGATTAGATCGATTCAGGCTTCCTGGCAGGCGGAGTTGCCGCCTGCAATCCGAACTGAGGACGGGTTTTTGGGTTTATCTCACCCTCGCGGGATCGCTCCCTTTGTCCGCCAGTGTAGCACGTGTGTCGCCCAGGGCATAAGGGCATGATGGACTTGACGTCATCCCCCACCTTCCTCCGGCTTATCACCGGCAGTCTGTTCTGGTTCCAAACTACACGTGGTGGGCAACCTAAACACGAGGTTTGCGCTCGTTGCGGGACTTAACCCAACACCATTACGGACATCTGCCTACAGCCTGCACCACCTGTGTCCTCTTCCCGAAGGCCCCTCTCTTTCAAGAGGAGTACGGCATGTCAAGCCGGGTAAGTTCTTCGCTTTGCATCGAATTAAACCACATGCCTCCACCGCTTGCGGGCCCCCGTCATTCCTTTTTATTCATTCTTGCGAACGTCCTCACCAGGCGGTATACTTAACCGTAGCTACAGCACTGCAAACGGGTCGATACCCACAGCGCCAGTATCCATCGTTTAACGGGCAGGACTACTGGGGTATCTAATCCCATTTGCTCCCCTAGCTTTCTCCTCATGTCGTGTCGGCCCCAGCAGAGTGCTTTCCGCCGTTAGGTGTTCTTTCCGATCTCTACGCATTTCACCCTCCACCGGAATTCTCGCCCCACCGTCCTCCAGCTTGGTAGTTTCCACCGCCTGTCCAGGTTGAGCACCTGGGATTTGACGGCGGACGTAAAGCCACCTACATAAGAGCTTTAAAAAACGCCCAATCATTCCGGATTAACGCTTGCTCCTCTGTCTTACCCGCGCGTGCTGGCACAAGTTAGCCGCTCTTAGTTCCTCAGATACCGTCATTGTTTTCTTCTCCGAGAAAAGAAGTTCACGACCCTTGGGCCTTCTACTCCACGCGGGCATTGCTTTACCGTCAGGCTTTCCCCTTCGGAAATTCCCACTGCTTCACTGCTGCCGTCCGGAGGAGTCTGGGCCGCGTCCTCGTCCCGTGTGGCTGATTCATCCCTCTCGGACCAGCTACTGATCATCGCCTTGGTAAGCTATTACCTCACCAACTAGCGAATCAGACGCCAAGCCCCTCCTCGGCGGATTCCTCCTTTTGCCTCCTCAGCCCCTACGGGGTATTAGCAACGCTTCCAGTTTGTTGTTCCCCTCCCAAGGGCAGGTTCTTACGCTTACTACTCACCCGTGCCGCCACTGGAGAACACCACTTCCCGTCCGACGTGCATGTGTTTAAGCCTGCCGCCAGCGTTCATCCTGACCAGGTCGAACTCCTCCTGAATCATAGTTTGCATTACTTATAGCTTCCTCCTTGTTCGTAACAAAGCGATTCGGATTCTCCTTTCATTCTAGGCATAACTTGTATCCATGCGCTTTCATATTAGCTGGAGTTCGCTCCAGCAATATGTCATAATCCCTACCCTCACGTCAATCCCACAAGCCTCTTATCATTCTCGTTCGAATCACGGCGGGGAGCAAGTCAAAATAGAAAACTTACATTGGGTTGTAGGATAATCAGCTCGAACTGATGAACTTCCACCACGTCAAGGTGACACTCTATCCGCTGAGTTAATTCCCTTCCCGGTTCCCATCGAGAAAAGACTAACTAATCCTAGCAAAGGGGTCGAAAAACTCAACGCCACTATTCCTGACAACTTGGAGCCGGGCCTTCTTTCGCACTATTATGATATTAAAATATTGGTATGGATAGTAAAATATGGGAAAAATTGATTCATTGTCAACTCGGCTCCTATCGAAATAGGATTGACTACGGATTCGTGCCATCGCAATGTTTCATAAAATCCGTCGTTTTTCCCCGTCTAAATCGGCAAGCAGGTTTTACATGAAGAAGAGGTTGTTCAGCATGTTCTATTAGATACTGTAGGAGAAAACCGACTCGGTTTGTTAAAAAAAAAGAGGGAAGCAGAACCAAGTCAGATGGGATAGTATCACCCCTTCTTCTTCTTTGCTCCCAAGATCTTATCCCATTTCCGACGGAACTGGA
This sequence comes from Musa balbisiana, assembly GCA_004837865.1. Lineage (NCBI taxonomy): Eukaryota > Viridiplantae > Streptophyta > Magnoliopsida > Zingiberales > Musaceae > Musa > Musa balbisiana. The sequence goes on from PYDT01001416.1 coordinate 9,999, forward strand.
GCTACATTGCTTTTCAATTTCCATTCAAGATTCCTATGTGTTTCCATCACCCTTTGTTTTTGAGACCTCGAAAATAAAATGAGGGCAAATTCCTTTTCTTAGGAAGACATACAAGAAAAAGGATAATGGTTTAACCCACCATTAACTACTTACTTTCATTATTACTTTCATATTTATAGAACTATTATTCCTAGTTATAGAAAATTATTTCATATTAATGAACTACGATGTCCTATACCGAGACAGAATTTTGTACTTACTATCCTCTTGCCCACGGCAAAGATTTACTTTGGAAAGACTGTTCATTCGGATCGACATGATGGTCCAACCCATTGCATGCAATCCATTGTTGTTCTTTGAAGCAGGTGACCTCCTTGCTTCCTCTCACGGTACCAAACCCTCTTCCCGCGGAGGCCCCCTTTCCTCCTCGTCGGTCCCCCGAGACAAATTTAGGACTGTGCCACCGTTCATCACGGAAGACGACTCACCGAACCGGGATCACTAACTAATACTATATAATCCGAACCGGGATCATCTACTATACTAATATAATATATAATAAACAAAAAACTGTCTTTTCTGTATACTTTCCTTTCCCCGGTTCCATTGCTACCAGCGGGCCTTACCAATCGATCGGAATGCATAGGGATCTCCCTTACACAACTAGGTCCTCGAAAGGTCTCGGAGAACTCCACTAAGCACGAGCCGGATCTTTCAGAAAATGAATTCCTATTTAAGAGTGCCTACCGCATGGATAGCCTCACACTAACCCGTCCTTTTGGAATCCAATTCGGATTTCCTTGGGAGGTATCGTGAAATGAATGGACTGTCATAATATCGATTCTATACAAAGAAAAGGTTCTCTATTTGATTCAACGCTGGGGTTAGGGATATAGGAAGAGTAAAAAACCGAAGATTTCACCTAGTCTTTTTTTTGTTTTTGAATCGAAACTAAATCTGATTTATTTCGTACCCTTCCGCTCGATGAGACAAATGGGTCGATTCCCCTACAGGATCAACGAAACTCCATGGTAACTTAAGTAATGATGAATGTGAATAAAAAAGAAAAGAGGAGGGAAAGAAAAATCGAATGAAAATAAATAATAAAGCAAAAAAAAATAAGTAATATCAAAATAAGTAGAGATGAGAAGGAGCCCAGATTCCAATGAACAAATTCAAACGTCTCGAAAAGGTCTTTCTGATCTGCGAAAAATCAAGGGGCAAGGGGATGATCGTAAAGATTTCTTGTTCTTATTATAAGATCGTGTTTGATCCGCATATTATATTTGGTAAAAAGATATCTTCCCTTGATCATAATGGAAATTGTTCAATTGGACAGGAAAACTTGACTGAATTGGTCTTGTTACTCTTCGGACGGAGTGGAATAAGGAGAGATTCTCGAACGAAGAAAAAGGATCAATTACTTCGAAAGAATGACCGAGTAGACCTATGCAGGTGAACATCCATGTAAGGTTCTGTAAGTGACAGTAAGGGTGACTTATCTTCAACGATTCCACTATCACCCCCAAAAAACCAACGCTGCTTACTAAAGTTGCCAAGTAAATTAACCTCTGGATTTGAAATCACTGCTTGATACTGTTATTGCATAATTTACAATAACATTCTGTAGTCTTATTAAGGGGAAGGGTTAGGATTTACCCGGTGGAGATATCCCATTGTCTAGGAAACCCTAGATGCTGTCGGAGTAAAGGATCGTCGCAAGGGCGTTCTAGTGCGTTGTAGATTCTATCCAAGACTTTTTCATTTTGAATGTGCCTGTGAAGCTCGAAACCTGTGAAGTGTATGCAACCCAAACGCAAGTTTCGGAAGGGGACTGAGCAGGCTACCATGAGACAAAAATCTTCTTTCTAAAGAGATTCGATTTCGGACTATTTATATGTCCCAAGGTCCATATTGAAATCATTTCAGAGGTTTTCCCTTACTTTGTCCGTGTCCAACAAACATTCGAAATCACCTCTACTTTTTTAGAACGGTCCGAGTCAAATAGGGCATGATTCTAATCACTTCTTTTACATTTACCTATTTCGGAAACCTAATGAACTCGACCGTATGTATTTAAAATACAGATTCCAATCCTAGCCTGAAAAGGATGGAAACGGATAACTCAAATTTTAAAGTGTTAAACAGAATTCCATACTCGATCCCTCATAGATACATTAGAATTCTGTGGAAAGCCGTATCTCGATGAAAGTCGTATGTACGGCTTGGAGGAGATCTTTCATATCTTTTTTCGAGATCCCCCCTAACCATATGGGGGTCAAAAACCAAAATCCTAAATTCGTTTAGCCCTTCTAAAAGAAACTGATTCTTGAACCTCTTTCCGCCATGTCCGTCGAGGTACTGCGAAGAAAAAACGGCAAAATCCGATCCAATTTATCGTATCGATTAGTTCACATGTTGGTTAACCGTATTCATCTGAAACCACGGAAAAAAAAAAAAAAAATCATTGGCTTTCAAATTATCTATCGGCCCGGAAAAATATTCAACACAAAGACGCAACAAATCCACTATCTGTTTAACTGTCAAGCAATCGTGAGTACCTCCCAGATAGCAGTAAAGCCAAGACGTGTGGCGGCTCGACCCATCAGTTCCTATTGAACTAGATCTAACAAGGAAAAGCACTTGCCATTGTCGTTGTTATTAGGGGGAATCCCGAAAACGGCCGGGTCGAAATATGGCTTTCAAATTAAGTTCCGAATTAGTAGAGGCTGCCAAAGGGATGGCGATGCCTAACTCAAAAAGGAGAGGACTCAGTAATGGCAGAGGCAAATAGACTTTTGCACATTTCGTTAATCCCTTACAGGATCTATATAGACACTGGTCCATACATCTCGATCGGAAAGATCAATCGAAACATAATCGTACGATATCTTTCGCGAAACCACCAAAGGAAAAGAAAGATAAACACAATCAGGATCAACTAGCCCTCTCGGGGCTTCTGTAGTAAGAAGAGGAATCTTTGGCATACATGGATAGGGTTGATCCTATTCAGGGGATTCCGTAATATTCCCATCACAATAACAGATTCGAAACAAGTGGGACTTTTTCCGGAGATTGGATCAGTTCTATTCTGATCTGTCATGTACATAATTAAAAAACTTCATTCTCGATCTCGAGAATTTTTATGAAAGCGTTTCATTTTGCTTCTCTTCCATGGAATTTCATTTTTCCCTTTCCAGAATGTATCCCTATTTGGCCTAATTCTTCTTCTTATTACGATTCAACCTCTGATCAAAAGGATAACCTTGGTTCTATTCATCTCTTCAACAAGTTAGTAATAATCAGAACCGGCCCTATTAGTTCCGATGAGAGAAGAACCTATAATTAGCTTTCCGGGGGAATTTCCAAACGACAATTTCAACGAAATCTTTCAATTTCTTATTTTACATGTTCAACTCTATGTATTCCTCTAATCCGTAGAGTACATTGAATGAGCTACAGAATGGCTAAAAAAAAAAGAAAGAGTTTTTTATCGTATTAACAGCTACTCTAGAGGATGTTTTTATGTGGTGCTAACGATTTTAATAAACTATCTTTGTAGCTTCCGAAGTTTCAGTTAGTTCTACCTATTAATCTGGAGCGGGTCTTACTTCACCGTCGAGAACGACAGAAGACTTCCATATCCAAGCTTAGCTCAGACGTAGCTCGCTTCTTTTTGGGGTGTAAGCGGTCAACCAAATACCCAACAGCATAAGCATTAGCTCTCCCTAAAAGGAGGGGATCCAGCCGCCCTTCCCGGACGCGACCTTGTTACACTTCACTCCAGTCCAGCCCCGCCTTCGGCATCCCCCTCCTTTGGTTAAGGTATACTTCGGGCTGGCCAGCTCCCATATTGTGACGGGCGGTGTGTTACAAGGCCCGGGCACGAATTCACCGCCGTAGGGTTTCTGACCGGCGATTACTAGCGTCCGGCTTCATGCAGGCGATTGCAGCCTGCAATCCTAACTGTGCCGGGTTTTTGGGTTCCACCCCGCGGATCGCGACCCTTTTCCCGGCCAGTGTAGCCTGTGTCGCCCGGGCATAATGGCATGATACTGGACGGCATCCCCCCTTCCTCCGCTTATCACCGGCGTCTGTTCAGGTTCCAAACTCAATGTGCAACTAAAACCGAGTGTGCTCTCGTTGCGGGCTAACCCAACACCTTATCGGCCCCGAGCTGACGACACCATGCACCACCTGTGTCCGCGTGCCCGAAGGCACCCCTCTCGTTCAAGGTTCACGGCAGGTCAAGCCCTGGTAAGGTTCTTCGCTTTGCAGCGAATTAAACCACATGCTCCACCGCTTGTGCGGCCCCCGTCATTCCTTTGAGTTTCATTCTTGCGAACGTACTCCCCAAGGCGGGGGGGATGGGCGTCGCCCCGTGATCCTTACGCGTTAGCACAGCACTGCAGGTCGATACGCACAGCGCCTATATCCCCTCGTTTTCCGGCTAGGACTACTGGGGTGTCTACTCCCATTGCTCCCCAGCTTCGGCTCTCAGTGTCATGTCGCCAGCAGAGTGCTTTCGCCGTTGGTGTCTTTCCGATCTCTACGCATTTCAAACCGCTCCACCGAAATTCCTCTGCCCCTACCGTACCCGCAGCTTGGTAGTTGTCCACCCGCCTGTCCATGGTTGACCCCTGGGATTTGACGGCGGACCTTGAAACGCCACCTACATACGCTTTACGTCCCAATCATTCCGGATAACGCTGCATCCTCTGTCTTCCGCGGCTGCTGGACAGAGTGTAGCCGATGCTTATTCCGCAGATACCCGTCATTGTTTCTTCTCCCGAGAAAAGAATTCACGACCTTGTGCCTTCTACCTCCACCGGCTTAGCTCCGTCAGGTTTCGCCCATTGCGGAAATTCCCCACTGCTGCCTCCCTAGGAGTCCTGGGCCGTGTCTCAGTCCCCAGTGTGGCTGATCAATCCTCTCGACCAGCTACTGACATCGCCTTGGTAAGCTAGTACCTCAACCAACTAGCTAATCGCGCAAGCCCATCTCGGGCGGATTCCTCGTTTTGGCTCCTCAGCCTACTGGGTATTAGCAAACCCGTTTCCAGTTTGTTGTTTTCCCCCCCCAAGGGCAGGTTCTTACTCGTTACTCACCCGTCCGCCACTGGAAACACCATTCCCGTCCGACTTGCATGTGTTTAAGCATGCCGCCAGCGTTCCATCCTGAGCCAGGATCGAACTCTCCAGGATTCATAGTTGCATTCTTCAAGCTCCTTGTTCGTAGACAAAGCTGATTCGAAATTCTCCATTCATTTCTACGGCAATAACTTGTATCCAGCGCTTCATATTAGCCTGGAGTTCGCTCACCAGCAATATAGTCCCATCCCTAACCATCACGTCCCATCCCACAGCCTCTTATCCATTCCTCGTTCGTCACGGCGGTGGGCAAGTCAAAATAGAAAACTTACATTGGGTTTAGGGATATAGGCTCGCAAACTGTGACTGTCCACCCCGTCAAGGTACACTCTACCGCTGAGTTTAATCCCTTCCCGTTCCCATCGAGAAATAGAACTAACTAATCCTAAGGCAATGTTCTAGAAACTCAACGCCACTAATTCCTGAACAACTTGGAGCCGGTCCTTCTTTTCGCCTATTATGGAGAGTAAATATGGGTATGCTGTAAATAATGGAAAAAGTGGATTCAATTGTCAACTGCTCCTATCGGAAATAGTATTGACTATACGGATTCGACCAAGCACATGGTTTCATAAAATCCGTACGGATTTTTTCCCCCATCTACATGAGCGAGGCAGTTTTATAACATGAGAAGATTTGTTTTCATCATGTTCTAATTCGATCTGGTAGAGATAACCCGACCTCGGTCTTGTTAAAAAAAGAGGGAACAGAACCAATTCAAGTATGGGTATAAGAGCACCCCTTCTCTTTGCGGCCAAAGATCTTTACCATTTCCGAGAACTGGAGCTACAATTCTTTTCAATTTCCATTCAAGAGTTCCTATGGTTTCCACACCCTTTTTTTTGAGACTCTCGTAAAATAACATGGACAACTTCCTTGTCTTAGGAATACTACAAGAAAAAGGATAATGGACCCCACCATTAACTACTTCATTATTCATTTATTCTTTCAAGTTATCGAAATATTTATTTCATCGTTTATAGAAAATTATTTCATTATAAGAGAAATACATGTCCTACCGAGACAGAATTTTTGTAACTTACTATCCTCTTGCCCAGCAGCCCAGATTTACCTCTGGGGAAAGCTGATGCATTCGGATCGACTGAGGGTCCACTCAATTGCTGGCCAGAATCCATGTTGTATATTTTGAGCAGGTTGACCCCTCCTTAGCCTTCTCGCCCGTACAAACCCTCTCCCGCGTAGCCCCCTTTCCTCCCTCGGTCCCCAGAGACAAAATGTAGGACCTTGTGCACAGTTCATCACGGAAGAAAGGACTCCCGAACCGGGATCACTAACTCTACTAATATAATCCGACCTGATCACTACTACTAATATACATATATAATAGAAAACAACGTCTTTCTGTATACTTTCCCGGTCCAATTGCTACCGCGGGCCCTTACCATCGATCGGATCATATGGATTCCTTCACACAACATAGGTCCTCGAAAGGATCTCTCGGACACTCCCTAAAGCACGAAAGCCAGATCTTTCAGAAAATGAATTCCTATTTGACAGTGCACATAAACCGCATTGTAAGCTCACACTAACCCTCCAATTTTGGATCCAATGGATTTTCCTTGGGATGTGATCGGGAAGGAATTGTAACTGTAATAAATCGATCATTACGAAGAAAAGGTTCTCTATTTATTCAAACGCTGGGTTTGGCATAGAGGAAAGAGACAAAAACGAAATTTCACATAGTACTTTTTTGTTTTTGATCAGAAAAATAAATCTGATTTTTTCGACCCTTCGCTCGATGAGAAAATGTTCAGATTCTACAGGATCAACAAACATTGGGAACGTCAGGAATGATGCAGGATAAAAAGAAAGATAGGAAAGCAAATCGAATGAAATAAAAATAAATCAAAAAAAAATAAGTAATATCAATCATTAGAAGATGAAGAGCCCAGATTCCAAATTGAACATTTCAAGACTCGAAAGGCTTTCTGATCTCGAAAATAAGGGGCAAGGGGATGATCGGAAGATTTTCTGATTCTTCTTGTTCTTCTGTTATTAATAAGTCGTGATTGATCCGCATATGGTTGGTAAAAAGAAAATCTTCCCCTTTATCTAAAATGGAAAGTGTTCATTGGAACAGAAAACGTGGACTGAATTGGTCTTAGTTACTCTTCGGACTGAGTGGAATAATTAGGAGATTTCTCGAACGAAGAAACGGATCCATTACTTCGAAAGAATTGAACGAGGAGCCTTCTGAGGTGAAAATCTCATGTACGGTTCTGTATAGTGACGTCAGGGTGACTTATCTGTTCAACTTTTTCAACTTCACCCCCAAAAACCCAAACTCTGCCGTACGTAAAGTTTGCCAGAGTACGATTAACCTCTGATTTGAAATCACTGCTTATTACCTGGTATTGGCCATAATTTACAAGAACATTCTGTTAGTATATAGTAAGATGATCAGGGTTAGGATTTACCCTGTGAGATATCACATGTCGAGGGAACCCTAGATGCTGTCGGAGGAAAGGATCGCCGACAAGCTCTAGGGCGTTTGTAGATTCTGATCCAAGACTTGTATCCTTCTGCGAGCCATGTACTCGCTAGACACATGTGAAGTGTAATGGCTAACCCCATACCGAAAGTTTCGTAAGGGGACTGGAGCAGCTATAAACCATGAGACAAAAATAGATCTTTCTTTCTAAATAGATTCGATTCGGATCCTATTATAATGGTCCAAGGTCCAATATTGAAATCATTTCAGAGGTTTTCCCTTCTTTTGTCCGTTTTGGGGGGGGGGGTCACACCCAATTCGAATAACCCGCCATCGTCGACTTTTTTAGAACATGGGTCCCGAGTCAACTTAGCAATGATTCGAAGCACGTCTTTTACATTACACTATTTCGGAAACCAAGGACTCGACGTATGGAGAGTAAAATACAGGATTTCCAATCCTAGCAGGAAAAGGTGGAAACGGATACTCAATTTAAAGTGAGTAACCGATTCCATACCGATCTCATAGATACATAGAGAATTCCTGTGGAAATCCGTATCTCTGAAAGTCCGTATTTACTGCTTGGAGGGAGATCTTTCATATTTTCGAATCCACCCCACATATGGGGTCAAAAAGCCAAAATAAGTAATTCGTTTTTAGCCCTTATAAAAAGAAAAACTGATTCTTGAACCTGTCTTTCACGCCCATGTCCGTCGAGGTACTGCAGAAGAAAAAACTGCAAATCCGATCCATGTAAATCGTATCGTTAGTTTAACATGTTGGTTCCAACCGTAATTCCTGACCACGGAAAAAAATCATTTGGCTTATCAAATTATCTATCGAGCCATGAAAAGATTCAACAAAAGAACAGAAACAAATCACTATCTGTTGTCGTCAAGCAATACGTGATAACTCCCGATATAGCATAAAAGCCAGACGTGGTAGGCGGATCGCCCATTCAGTTCCTATTGAAATAGGATCTACACAAGAACCACTGCCATTCGTTGTTTACTAGGGCTCCCGAAACGCGGTCGAATATGGCTTTCAAATTAATTTCCGATTAGTAATGCTGCCAAAGGGAGTGGCGATGCCCATACGCAAAAGGAAGAGAACTCATAGAATGGCAGAGGCAATAGAGCTTTTGCATACATTTTCGTTAATCATGAACAGGATTATATAACACATGGATTCCTACATCTCGATCGGAAAAGAATCAATAGAAAAAGAATCGACGATATCCTTTCCTCGAACAACCAAAATGAAAAGAAGATTGAACATAAATCATGATCAGCTAAGCCCTCTCGGGGCTTGCTTAAGACTACGAAGTAGAAATCTATGGAAATATCTAGAATAAGGTGTGATCCTAGTCATGGGGATTTCCGTAAATATCCCATTCCAAAATAGAAAGTTCGAAACATTGGGACTTTTTCGGAGATGGATGCCAAGTTACTAATTCCTGATCTGCATGTACAATGCAAACTTCATTCCTCGATTACTACGAGAATTTTTTCTGAACGCGTTTCATTTGCTTCTTCTCTTCCATGGATTTTCAGTGTTTCCCCGATGGTATCCTAATTTTGGCCTATTTCTTTCTTTGATGATCGATTCCACCTCTGATCAAAAGGATAGCCTTGGTTCGATTTCATCTCTCAACAAGTTTAGTAATAAGCCCTAACGGGGCCCTATTGTTCCGATGGAGAAGAAACCTATAATAGCTTTTCGGGAAATTCCAAACGAACAATTTCAACGAAACTTTCAATTTCTTATTTTTACTATTTCAACTCCTATGTATTCCCTAATCCGTAGATACTTGAATGACAGACAGGGCTATAACAGAGTTCTGTTATTCGTATTAACAGCTACTCTAGGAGGAATTTTTTTTATTGGGTAGCTACGATTAATACTATCTTTGTAGCTCCAGAATTTTTTCAGTTTATGTTCCTACCTATTATCTGGATTATACCAAGATGAGATGTACGGTCCTAATGAGGCTACTATGAAATATTTCTCATGGTTGGTCAAGCTCTTCTATCTGTTCAGGGTTCATCTTGGCTATTGGTTCATCTGGGGGGGAGATTCGAGCTTCAAGAAATGTGAATGGTCTTATCAATACACCAACTGTATAACTCCCCCAGTAATTTCATTGCTCTTATAAATCCATCGACTGTAGTAATGGGTTCAACTGTCCCCCCAGCCCCTTTTCCATCATCAATGGCCGCCTGACGTATACGAAGGAGTGACGGTTCGTTGACAAATTCTACCTCTATATCTATCTTGAGATGTTTGATTTTTTTTCAAAACTCACATAGACATGCAGAAGAGAAATGCTATCCCCACTCGGACCAAGACATAACTTTACCAAAAGTTTATTGTGATTCTTTTTGTTCAAATCCAATTAAGTGAGCAGGGTCAGGAACAACGAATCTCTTTATGATACAGATCCATTTGGCAAGTTCGTTTATACGGGTATTCCTACAAAGGAATCGTACTAATGCGTATCAATGCTTGAATTATCGAGTAGATGCTACATAGTTTGGTTCTCCTCCTTCATAGACTACGAGTGTAATAGGAGCATCCGTTGACCCAAAGGTCACCCTACGATGGATCATCTCATGGCTATTGAGAACGAATCAATCAGATGGTTCTATTTCTCAATCTTTCTGACTTGGCTCCTACGGAACCAAGGTCGAAAGGATTGAAAAAGTCAGTCATTCACAACCACTGATGAAGGATTCCTCGAAAAGTTAAGGATTAGTAATCCTTTTTAGAAATCGAATGGATTCGGTCTTATACATACGCGAGGAAGTAATCAAGAAAGGAAAGAAGATAGTCTTCTTTCTTTTATCACTTAGGAGCCGTGCGAGATGAAGTCTCATGCACGGTTTTTGAATGGATAAAGAAGTGAGGAATCCTCTTTTCGACTCTGACTCTCCCACTCCAGTCGTTGCTTTTCTTTCTGTTTACTCGAAAGTAGCTGCTGCACTCACCACGCGAATTTTCGATATTCCTTTTTATTTCTCATCAAACGAATGCATCTTCTTCTGGAAATCCTAGCTATTCTTAGCATGATATTGGGGAATCTCATTGCTATTACTCAAACAAAGCATGAACGGGTCATGCTTGCCTATTCGTCCATCGCACATCGTATATGTAATATTGGAAGTAATTGTTGGCTACTCAAATGATGGATATGCAAGCATGATAACTTATATGCTGTTCTATATCTCCATGACATCTAGAACTTTTGCTTGCATTGTATTATTTGGTCTACGTACCGTAACTGATAAACTTCGAGATTATGCAGGATTATACACGAAAGATCCTTTTTTGGCTCTCTCTTCAGCCCTATGTCTCTTATCCCTAGGAAGGTCTTCCTCCACTAGCAGGTTTTTTTCGGAAAACTCCATCTATTCTGGTGTGGATGGAGGCCAGGCCTATATTTCTTGGTTTCAATAGGACTCCTTTAGCGTTGTTTCATCTACTCTTATCTAAAATATCAATTATTAATGACTGGACGAAATCAAGAAATAACCCCTTACGTGCGAAAATTATAGAAATCTCCTTTAAGATCAAACATTCCTTCGATTGGTAGACTGTATGTGGATAGCATCTACTATACCAGGAATACAATGAACCCACTTCTTGCAATTGCTCAGGATCCCTCTTTTAGCTTCGAGGTCTATTTTCTTAGTCAAGATCCTCTTACTAACTGGAATTAAAAGAATTATTAGATCTGTTCCGCCCAACCCAAAATGGGAATGGGCTGGGGTTATGACTTATAATCATGGGTATCGACTCGATCATCAATTAATACGTTCGATTCCATACCGACCAGACCGGAATAGGGTTATGTACATTCTTATTATGAGGATGGTCTTCGAGCGTATGTTAATAGATCTATGTTACATATGGATCGCTACGTCGTAATTCTATTTAGGATTAGGAATAGGCGTAATCGACCTGCTTTTGACATATCTATCGTATTGTGTGTACATATTCACTTCTTTTTTGGGCTTCTATTGAATCGAGAAATAGGTTTTCTTGTACATTTTTTGATTATAAAGGTATCCTCCGATATGTCAAACGAAGCAATTTGATGTCTGACCCGGGCCTATATACCCGGAACCGATCTAGAATACTCCAACAACTCCACCTTGTCATATATTCCATATATCACATTAGATAGATATCTATTCATGGCATACGATTCACTTCGATGCCTTGAGGTGAAATGGTGACACGCGAGACTCAAAATCTCTGCTAAAGATCGGGGGAGGTTCGAGTCCTCTTCCAAGGCATATATTGAGAATGCTCATTGAATGAGCAGATTCTAACAGATTTCGGATCTAATCAATATTGATATACGAGTATCTTTATCTGTTGATACGAAGTAATTCCGGCAATCCCCAACGATCCGAGTGCCGCGCTGTTGGAATTGGAATAGGTTCGGCGGTGATCACTAAATCTTGGCGATCTTCTCTATCAATGAATGAGGAGTCCGTTTGTAAATCGTCCGCCCCGCACCCACCCCGAGTATATGATTCACGAGGAATCACACAAGGGTAGATTGATAAACCTCTGGTAAAATACCACCAGTACCCATCACCCAGCAGAATAAAGTACATTAATAAGTCCGTTTTAGGGATTGGCGACTTACCCATTCAGTGACTTGGCACTGGACGTTCCCAAACTGGATCGGGTCGGGTGAATTAGGAATAGACAGACGTCTGTTTGGAGGACATGGCGTGAAAGATTTTTCAAGACTCGTTTTCTTTTTAAGGGCTCAAAACGAAGTACTTTTTTGGCTTTTGTACGCCCATATTGTAGGTGGATCTCGAAAGATATGAAAGACTCCCTCCAAGCCGTACACGAACTTTCATCGAATACGCTTTCACAGAATCTATAGGTCTATGAGTTCGAGTATGAATTCTGTTTACCTCACTTTTAACTTTGTAGTATCCGTTTCCCTCCGTTTTCTTCCTGCTAGGATTGGCAAATCCTGTATTTGTACATATCCATACGGTCGAGTCCTTCGGTTCCGAAATGGGTAATTGTAAAAAGAAGTGCTCGTGCACATTGCTATTTACCCTCGGACCTGTTCGAAAAAAAAAAGTCGATGTATTTCTAATTGGTTTTTGTTGCCACGGACAAGTAAGGGAAACTCTGAAATGATTTGTCAATAATTGGACCTTGACATATATGTTCCGGATCGAATCTCTTTAGAAAGAATATCTTTTGTCTCCTGTAGCCGCTCCAGTCCCCGTACGAAACTTCGTTATTGGGTTGGCATACACTTCACATGTTTTTCGAAGCGATGTCACATGGCATCACAAATGCTACAAGTCTTGGATAAGACTCTACAACGCACTAGAACGCCCTTTCGACGAT